>JAULAV010002763.1:0-25000 GCA_030789695.1 Scilla litardierei | reverse complement strand
ATCCTTGTGTCTGATTTCAACCCATTGTAGAAGTTATGCACTAACTCCTAGTTGTCGATGCCGTGGTGGAGGCATTGATGTTGAAAAACTTTGAAGCGCTCCCACACCTCATACAAAGATTCATGGGGTCCCTGCCTGAAAGACATCAAAGAATTCAGTATTCTGACGGTCTTTGATGGAGGATAGAATTTGTTGACGAAGGCACTTGCAAGGTCGTCCTAAGTAGTGAATGTGCCATTTGCTTGCGTCCTCAACCAATATTGCGCTTTATCATTAAGGGTGAAGGGAAAAAGGCATAGACGGATGGCGTACTCTGGTAAGCTACGGATCTGAAAAGTGTCGCACTTTGCCAAGAACATTTGTATGTGGTAATGCAAATTCACATGCACATTCCTATGGAAGGGATCCTATTGCATCAGCACAACTAATCCAGTCTTTAGCTCGAAGTTCTTATTAGGCGGAAACTCTGGCATAAGAATAGATGAGGTGGCAGAGTTGTTCGGAGTGAGTATTTTGCTCCGCCATTTTATCTTCCTCTTGAATGTGCCTCTTCTCTGCTCTTAGTTTCCTTGCAGTGCACTCGATCTCGGGATCAAATAATTTAGTTTCGTCGGTAGCCCTTAATCATGTGTTTATGAACAGAGAAAGAAAATCTGCAAAAAAGTGTCAGCACAAATAGAGGAAAAAAATAGAAAAGAATATCTAAGTAAAAATATAGAATACCGTTTCCTCCTCGGCAACGGCGCCAAAAACTGATCGTGTCGGGATGTACTCCCAAAACAATGTAGTTTTACCGTAAGCGCATGGTTAAATGGTGAGCGGGTATCAAATCACGGGATGAACTATTGGTATCTATATTAATTACTTGGTGAAGGTGAAATGATGATCAAGAAATGTGGGTGTCACAGTTGTGCAAAGTATTGTTTATGAATTCAATTAATAAAAATATCTAGGGCTTGAGAATCCACACTATAGATCTCAAGAATCAATGGAAATATGAATCTTCATATCAGTACTCTTGGTTTAAGGTGAACTTGTCACAACTAGGTTGTGAACCAACTTATGCTCTCTCACTACGCAAGTCTATAGCAATCTAAACTAGAGCCTCGCTCTTGTGCAAGCCTAGTTCAGACCACTAGCATTAAGATCGACAATATTGTTCAATTTCAACTCAAGCTCGCCCTCGTGCAACATGAGTTTGAATCTAGATCGTGATGGTTCGTATTCGATTTACCGTCGTACAAACGAAAATAATTATAGAAATATAATAAAGATGTTAGCCTTGGTCGCTCTCGCGCAACAATTCTAGAGAATCTCGATTATAGATCTAAATCGAATATTTAGGGCTTTCCATAGATCAAGATTCTCTCTCGATCTCTCAAGATCCAATGGAAATCCCTTGCTATCTGTAGTAAATTGATCACAATCTAACCTATTTACAAGCTTAGCAACATGTGTCTTCATTAGATTTCACATATCAAACCCTAGATCCATAGAGTTCATCCCTTTACCCTAGAGGAAAGAGATTACTCACGATTCATCATAGAAAAAGAAATAGAATTGAGAATTGCAGGAGAATTCATCATATGAATCAGATCCAAATAGAAATTTAGCATAAAAACAAGAACTTGCAAAAGTTTAGACAAACCAATGATGTTCAAGCACCAAACAATAAGAAAATTAAGATATTGCACTTCAGTCCTCTCGCAAAAATAAGATAGAACAATAGAATTTTTCCTAAGAACTATAGGTATGTCGTCTCTCTTTTACGGCTCCTAAAAACTAGCTATTTATACTAACTCAAAATGTCAAAAAAATCCTGACAAAAATACCCCCAAACGACTGGAAAACCCATAGGTCGAAACTGGGTTGGCAGTGCACTCGGCCGAGTGGAAATGTTACTCGGTGGAGTGGCTCTTCTGTGGAAAATCTGGGAAAATCGGCCTTTTGTAATGTTCAGGCCACTCGGTCGAGTGGTCTGCTCACTCGGTCGAGTGGAGTCTTCTGTAGAACTCTCCAAAATCGATGTTCTGTTCGATAAATTTCTGTCTCCATTCGGTCGAGTGGTTTCTCACTCAGTCGAGTGGGCTTCTCACTCGGTCGAGTGGGAATTCCACTCGGCCGAGCATGTTGTCTCTTCTTCTTTTAGCTGGAGATTGCCGTGTCAACGCCACTCGGTCGAGTGAGCTGTCTCACTCAGCTGAGTAGGCTGCTTCTTCTTCATAATCTCCTCCTTCTCACTCCTTTCTCCATTCTCTTGCCTTTCTTCCTCTTATTCTCAACATCAAGCACCATTAGCTGCTAGATATCATCGTGATTGACGCTCCGACACACGTGTATGTGCTCATATCTCCAAATTACTCCTGATTGCTCCATATTTCCTGAAATCTAACGAAACATAGTAATAGTGAAATTCATCGTAAAATCATCGTTTAAACATTAAATTCGCGATATGAACAATCGTTATGGCATGGTTATGGCATGGGAAAATATGGAAATAAAGTGTAAAATATGAGCATATCAAACCTTACCCCTGTGGGCCGCTCGGCTACACGATCGGAGGGGCTAACTCTTTACGGGCCGACCGAGACACACGATTGGGGATGACCTAACCTTACCCTCGCAGGCCACTCGGCTACACGATCGGAGCGACCAACCCTTTGCAGGCCGATCGAGACACACAATCGAAGATTACCTAACTTACCCTTGCGGGCTGCTCGGCTACATGATCGGAGGGGTCAACCCTTCACAGGCCGACCAAGCCACGCGATCGGGGATGACCTAACCTTACCGTCGCGGGCCGCTCGGCTACACGATTGGAGGGGCCAATCCTTTGCGGGCCAATCAAGCCACACGATCAGGGATGACCTAACTTTACCCTCGCGGGCTGCTCGGCTACACGATCATAGGGGCCAACCCTTCGCTTGCCGACCGAGCCACACGATCAGAGATAACCTAAACTTACCCTCGCGGGCCGCTCAACTACATGATGGAAGGGGCCAACCCTTTGTGGGCTGACCGAGACACTCAATCGGGGATGACCTAACTTTACCCTCGCGGGCCGCTCGGCTACACGATCGGAGGGGCCAACCGTTCGTGGGCCGACCGAGCCACACGATCGGGGATGACCTAACTTCACCATCATGGGCATCTCGTCTACACAATCTGAGGGACCAACCCTTTATGGGCCGATCGAGCCACACGATCGGGGATGACCTAACTTCACCCTTGTGGGCTGCTCAGTGGCATGATCGGAGGGTCCAACCCTTCGTGGGCCGATCGAGCAACATAATCAGGGAGTCCTAACTTTACCCTCGTGGGCCACTCGGTTACACGATCGGAGGGGACAACCCTACGCGGGTCGACCAACGGTTGTATAAAATGATCCGTTTGAGAGACGTTGCACTGATCATTCAATCATCTAAGCTTTGCACTGTTACCATGTCTATGCTCGGATCTTTGAGTAGGTATATACGGCTCATCGCACTTGGAACTCAACAAACGCAACTCGGCACAAATTTTCATTCAAAAGTCGGTTATATCTTTGCTACATAACATCAAATATTTCTTAGGGCAGCCGACCTACACAAAATATCTTGCCATATCTATACAAGAGCTTCACATTCTCATGGAGTGGCATCGCTGGATGGTTCATTTGGGGAGGCTATAGCCAAAGTTTGGGTCGATCTCTTAGTGGCCCCTCGCTCGGAGCGCTTGCTCAGGATCTTCTCTTGAACGTATGAGAGAGACTCCTTAAGTAGGTCGAAAAACATAAAAGCAATCTCTTGCCGCATAGCTTCGACGGAAACCATTGAGTAAGCATTCTTCTCCAACTTGACTACACGAGCTTGGAGCTTTGATTTCTCTCTCTGCCATCGTTCCTTGGCCTCCTTCCTCACAGTAGACAGAGCAACAGTGCTTTCCTTGGCTTACGATACCTCACACATGGATTTTGACCATACACTCCTTTCCTTTTCTAACTCCTCCTCTAGCTCTTTGATTCAAGATTCAAATGTGGTGGCTCTTTGACGCTCTGAGGCCAGCTGGGCCTCAACATCCATCGTCTCTGTAACTCGACGACGCAGCTCCACGCCAACCACAGATATCTACAAGAAACCAGGGTTAGACTTATCGTCAGTGTAGAGATGAGGTAGAGGAGGCGACAGCCAACCTGATAGCCACAGTAGACCATGAAGTTGGCCAGTCTCTCGCTATCAATTTGACGAAGGACATCATGGTCGTGAGGCAGGATGGAGTTTTCTACCAGCCGAGTGGCTGCCCAAAAATCTAAAAGAGCCGACTCCTTATCCCAAATGGTGAAGTCAGGCTGGTGGCATTCACCTCGAGAGTACTCTTGATGATCAGATGATCATAGGTTCAGCAATAAAATTCCCTCGTATTTTGAGGGGATGGGTCCAGACAGGACACGATCACCCCAAGGCCAAGTGTCCCGGGGATGACTCGAGGATGACATAGGATCCCCTTGCTCGGTACCATGCGTTGTCATTTGAGAAGGAATGGATGAAGCCTTGCTTCCTACTCTCTTCGATGATGCTTGCCTCGGAAGTGGTGCCCCATCTTTCTTGCTCGTCTTCTCCTTGCATCCTTCTTCGATCGTGAGACTAATTCTCTTTCTTGGCAGAGATTCCTCTGGCCTCGGGCTCACGGATGAGGTTGGGGTCGCCTGCAAGGTGGCTCGAGGCAACTATCCAGGAGTCAGATCAGGTTGTCTTCTTTCCTCTAAAGACCATTGACTGTGACCAGGCGATGGGCAAATAGTTGAGCTGCCAACCCTTTTCTGATGCTGCTGCATAAGAACCTTCTATAGCTTGGAAGACATGTTTCAGAATTCTTGACCAGTCATATCTACAAAGAGAATGCAGGTTAAGGTGAGCAATCAGGGAGGGGGCATCAAGATAGCAAGCACGTCACGCCCCGCTTCCCATTATACTAGGGGGTGAGGACGTGAGCGGGTCCACATGTGCTTAAAGCAAGAAGAAGTACTTTTTCTTTCTTTCTTCTTTGACTTAAACACAATAAGCGTATGTGATTTCAACATTTCAGGTCCTTGCAAGCAAACTCAAAACAATACATATTATCATTATTACAACGTCAATGTCCAGAATACATGTACACAAATAATGCCTAGCATGGCCATTAGAAACAGTTACATGAAATGGAAGTACACCTGAATAAAATTGCAACAACAAATATTAATATATAGCGGTGTTGCAAAGGCACGCCGTTTCTTAGCAGGGGATCTCAGCATCAAGGTGCTCCTGGTTAACCTGCTCAATCGCAAAATATACTCCTTAGCAAACTCTGTCTCAAAACCTGATGTATATTTCACATGATAACTGACAAGGAAATATACGTTAGCGAGGGTCGCTCGGCAAGATTTAAAATGTTAGAAGAATTGACCCTCGGCAAGATGTAAAATAATATAATATAGTTTGTAAAGCTCTGAAGACGAGAAAAACATGTTATGATCACTGTAAAGAAATGTATGAGCAGTGTAAGAAAGCATGTGAGCATAGTAAAGTGAAGTGAGCATAGTAAAGTTAAGTGAGCATGGCGAAGTGTAGTGTACATAACAAAGTGAGTGAGCATGGCAAAGTGTAGTGTATATAGCATAGTATAGTGAACATAGTAAATTGTAGTGTACATAGTAAAGTATAATGAGCATAGTAACGTGTAGTGTACATAGTAAAATATAGTGAGCATGGTAAATACATATGAGCATGGTAAGAGAGTAGCTAGCAATTTACACAATTCATGATAGCGATGGCAGAAAATAAGTTGAGTGCCATTCAATAACTTAATCTAGTGTCAAGTCCAATGTTTGAGGGTGAAAAGAAACTACAATTGCAACCAAACCATCAGAAGCTACCCGTGGTTCTGTACTTACCGACCCCATCAGGGCGACTGTCAAATTTATTCGTAGGGTGAAATCCAGAATTTCCGACCTCTACTACAATGGACTACCCCCACCCAAAAGTGTCATTGTGTATCCGTATAGTTTAATGTATGCCTCGAGGTCAACTATTCCGAAAATGCCTCGACATCACGCATATTATGTACATGTCCCAAGGGCTCAACATCACGCATATGTATGAATAGACCATCCAAAGATGGGGGCACAAATAATGTTATGAACATGCAATAATGCATTTATGAGTGTTTTTAGCATGGCAGAAAAAAATTTCATATATGAGTTTACATTATGTCGTAATGAATTATAACACCACAAGTCACTAAAAAGCTAACACAAAAATTTTCTTATGAGAGAATTGCTTTCAGAGGTTAAACATAATTTTCCTAGATTTTTAAACTAATAACAACAATTTTTATCAAATTAAAAGTAATAATAATCATTTCAAAATTTAGAAAAATAACGTCCCTAAACTTGCAAAATTTACTTCTCTTAATCCACGCGTCAGATTTTTATGAATTTGATGTCAAAATTTTCCGCTTGATGAGTAGTTTTACGTCAAGTAGGTTTCAGAAAGACGTGTACGTGAAAATCGCTAAAAACAATTTATTTAAGCATATAATCAATATATACGTGTAACTTCAAAAATTCACAGAAAATAAAATACTTGTCTGATTGGAGCGATTTTGGTGTCCACATGATCGTACGGAAGGCGTGAATTTATCTGCATAAAAGGATTCGTGATATTAAGCCAAAAGTGTTAAGCTAATAAAATAACATTAAAATTTACACATATATAAATGCTAACATATATATAACTAATATACTGTATATATATAATGTATATAATATACTATATCTATATTACATTTGAGGGATGTTATCAAGAGAAATTGGATAAGAGTTGTTGGATAAGAAAATTTGGTTAAGAGAATATGTATAAGAGAATTTGGATAAGGAATAAGAAAATTTGGGTATTGGGTAATACATTTTGTTGGTTATACATTTTATATAAGAGAATTTGAATCTGAGAAATTAGAAGATGAGAATTGGTTAAGTATGTAGGACATGCTGACTAGGACATAGGGTTGATGACTAGGATTAAGATGATGTGTTGTGAAAACTTTGGAGGGATTTTCGAATTGGGGGGGGGGCTTTGGTTGGAAAAATTAAATTTGTATTTGAAAGCCTGCTTAAATTTGTATTTGAAATTTGTTTGGGAAAACTGAAATCATAACTCCATCCTCAAAGAGCGTGCGTCTACCCCCTTCTGCATCCTCAAAGAGAAGCGGAAAAAATGCTCCCAATCCCCCAAGCGTAGTCTGCCCTCCTCTCACGTTGAGCCCACAACCTTCAAAATTTCCAAACCCTCATCTTTCTCTTGAATGAAGCAGACCCATAGATCCGGCCATCAACAACACAGATTCGGCCATCATACCTCAAAGCTTCCACATCTGGGCTTGCTCTACATCAAGATCCGGCCATCAACAACAACATGCAATGTCTCCTCTCCCCTCTTTGTTGATGTTCTCTACAGCAGCCGCAAGTTTTAGTGACCGGACTTTTTTTCAAATCAGATAGATACGGCCATCAACAGCAAAAATTCGGCCATCATACCTCAAAGCTTCCACATCTGGGCTTGCTCTACATCAAGATCCGGCCATCAACAACAACATGCAAGGTCTCCACTCCCCTCTTTGTTGATGTTCTCTACAGCAGCCGCATGTTTTAGTGACTGGACTTTTTTTTCAAATCAGTTGGGTCTTTTAAAGTTGAGATTTTTTTCTATTCCGATTGATTGTTTGCTTCTGTTGGGACTTTTAAAGATGAGATTTTGGGAGATGAGTAGGTTTTTTTTTCGGGATTTTGCTTTTGGGTGTTGAGCTTTTGATTTTGCTTTTGGATTTTGCAATTAAATATTTGAATCCCATCTACACTTGGACGAGTAAGCAGCACTTGGATGAGGGCACCCACAAGTTGGATCTCCCCGTGTCGAAGATCAATAAGGCGTTCCGATGCGCTTGCGCGATGCTCAGGACATGTCGAAGCTTGACAGCAAGCGTCTTGCCCTTGCTCTCAAAAAGGTATTCTTTTTTTATTTGTTTCATTTTGTTTTTAGCAGTTTCACCCTTTTGGGTTGCTGCTTTCATGCTATTATTTTGCCCTAATTGGGATTAGGGTTCGTAGCACTCTTATTAGAAGGAATCATTGATTATTACAAACGATACCAAATTTTGAGAAAAGGTGAAGGTCATATTTTTGGGTCAGATGTGCATCATATGGAGATAGATTCACTCGGCTATGGTAGATATGCGCATTTCTACGTATCTATATAGCTTTATATTATGGTCCCCCATTTATAAAGGGGATAACTGGAAGATCACGGTGAAAGTCTGCCGCAGTTACCTGACCCCGATGCGTTGAATAATTGTAAAATCTCCATAGTTATGTTCAAGCCTCTAGACTATTAGTATGCTTCTTTCAGTTATGTATGGCATTTGATTTTATTTGATTGTAATTTTTCCATGGCCTGCCACTTTGCATCCATAAATCTGCTGCAATGGCTATTTTAGTTACCTACATGACATCAATTTGGGTTGTGCTAACTTGGTTAATGTTGTGGGTATAATGGAAGCACATGTCCTGCTAAGTGTTTGTAGAAATTCCTCAAAAAGAAAAAATTGAATTTCTTGATCCATTTTTTGGGTTTTATGTAGGTTTGATGGGTTTGTATTGTTGGGTCCCCCCTTTTAAAAAGAATTAGTTTTAGTTTTGGATTGATGATGTATTGAAGTGAGATCCTAACTATGTGCTTGATTAGTTCTGTTTCATATGTTTGCACTTATTTTTCCAAATTACTGTCTTATTTTATATGTCATGGATTCGTTGACATTAGTGTGAAGCTTATACGACAATAGTTGACCATAATGCTTTTATTCCTTGAGATTGTTACTGATCCATAAGCTTATCCGTTGACACAAAAATTATAGTCTTATTTTATATGTCACTGATCTGTAAGCTTATTCGTTGACACAAAAATTACAGTCTTATTGACTTGAAATGGTTGTTGAAATGGAGTGAAGGATTTTATCCTGGAATTCTTAGGATCAGAATCTCATAGTACATGTTTGTTGAAATGCTAATATTGTTATTGCTCACTACATGTTTGTTGAAATGCACAGACAGGGTGGGGGTGATGAATAGATTGATAGATGGATTCATTCATAAGTTTTTAATATTGTTTTGATCATTTCAGGAATTATTCACGACACATTGATGTCAATGATGAGTAGATCTCAGTTGCAAGAGGTAATTGGTTTGAATTTAACATGAGCCTTCATTTGTACACAGGTGAGTCATTTAAGAGTTTTTTGCTTTGCTTTGCTTATTATTCTTAAGGTTTTAAAATTAGAAAGGTCCATACCGCTACCACCACAGAGCCCTAAAATTTTTTCCATAAACCTGTGGTAAGGCTTACTTGAAGTCTCTTCATACAGGAAGGCATCTATATAGTTGACATGTACCTTCCTATAAACCTGTTATACAAGCAGGTAACATCAAACAAAAACTCTTTTTCTTGCATAATTAGATCTTTTAATGATGCAGGATGTGTCATATATAATTTTCAGACCAATGCAACATTGTTTCTATAAGTTATTGATAATGTAATACAGTTGCAAAGTATTTTATTTTATGATATAATGACAACTTAGGGTTCTGCCATCATTTTTTGGTTAGAAATAATTAGAGGCGTAAATTTTTTTATTTCTGTCGGATCTATTATGGAGCGTTTTGTTCTATATGGGACCCCAATTCTCTAAATGCTCCATTGGTCTTTATATGATTTTGAGTTGTTATTATGCTACTGTTTATTGTTCATTACACTGTCAAAAGAAAATTATGAGATATTTTGAAGATATTTGCCTGTGTTGTATCAGTTGTCTCTTTTCTATCCGAGCAACGTTATTATGCTATTTTTCTTCACTTTAGCTGTTGCTTTTCTCATACTACGCTCTATTCTCCAAGGGTTGATTTATTTTCAGGTATACAATTTAAGTTACCATGAGTTCACTACGTTTTGGAAAAAAAATCATTAGTGTTCTTCCTGCAATAGAATCAGCTCGACCAGGATGCACTACGGGAATACAAGAGTTGTGTGCTCTAAACAACAAAATGGAGAAAGTAAAGCTTCTTATTCAGCATTGTGTCGAATCTAGCAAGCTCTATTTGGTAAGTAGCAATTTTAATTTCCTAAGCTTCTTTACTTCTTTCTTTGTTGCATATATTATCATTAATATCTTCGTCTTCTTCAAATCAAAATGTCTATTCCAGGTCAATAAGATCTTGAGATTTTTTTTGATAAGTATGATCGTAGTTCAACTGTACTATCTATTTAAATTAAGATTTTGTTCACAATATAAAGTAGACATTTAGGACATGCTAATGTTTCTTAAATTTTGGAATCTATGATAAGTTTTCTTTTGTTCATTTTAGGATTATCGAATTTGATTTCATAACCTTCAGTTCTTGAGATGATCGTATTACACTTCATCTTCTTCAAATTGAGATGTTTTTAATTGTCGAGTGAGATAGTTTTTTACCATTAGTTGGAATCACTCTAATGTGTTGATATGTTTCTAATTTTTTTTTTGAAATTGAAGGTGGCAAATGTTGGACTTCGCTTTGTTGAATCGCAAACGGTTTCATTCTTCAATTTCCTGGGGCTTGAATCTGTTGTTTCGACATGGAGTCGAATTAACCTAATGCATCCAGGGTTTCTTCTTTTTATTTCTCAATCTCTCATTTTAAAAATTAATTTATTTAATTTTTGCAATTTTAGGCTGCACTTACTGAGAAAAATAGGTGCCTTCAAGTTTATTTTGCTTTTTGCATGTTGGACATGATTTATCGAAAGATTCCGGAGCACTGAAGCTTGCGTTTTAGCATTGGATTGAAGCTGTGGGTTTTTATTTTAAAATTATTATAATATCCAACTTTTTTTAAATGTTATTACTTTTTTCTGTTGCTACTGTTTATTTTCATTGTTCTTCTTATTCCTTGCACCCACCCAAACTTCATGAATTTTAGTTCTTTTGCTTCTTCCCTAATTAATATGCAATATTGGCATTTCCACCCTCTTTTTCAAATACTAACAGGTAAATAAATAATTATTTCTATAGATTGATACAAGGCATCGTTATGGACATAATCAACACATGTACTAAGATAAGTATACACAAGTCTCTCACATTATTACATTGTTATGAATGACCTTTTCAGATTCGCTGCAGAAGCATCTTCAGATTTGCGATCATGTGGCTGGTCTGATAAAGTGCACAAGTTTATGTGGACCAGAAAGAGACTTTGCACACAAGTAACTGGTAGTTATCCTGATAATTCTAAGCTAAGGTGAGACCAATACTTCTCTGTAGTTGAAGGGCATTCTTCTTATCCTTTTATAGTTTTAAATTTTGTCTTATGAATACTTATGTTTTAAATTCTGTCTTATGAATTCTTATGGAGATCATCCTGAAGAATAAAGCAGTTGACATGGTCTTCGTGTTTCAATGTGTTTTATGGATAATTGAATCTTAGAAAGTTGGCTCTGAATCATTACTATTGAGCATGCATATGCAGAAGTGTTTGTAGATACACAAATGAATTTCTCCAAGTTGTTTCTAAGATTAGTCAGCATATATGTATGTTATTATTGGTACACTCCGCATTATTGTTGGCAGTGTACCCATGTTGGAAACTACTTGGAAACTACGTTGCAATGTAAAACTGTGATAAGAAATGCATGATGATGATAATTACTAGAAAAAACAATTTTCTACTTAGGATCAATTATTTATTAGATGGTAATGAGGACGTGATTCATAGAATAAAAATGGGAACTGCCATGAAATTAAAAGGTGAATTCTATAAGATCACCATAAAAATGGGAACTGCCATGAAATTAAATATGGGAACTGCCATGAAATGTTGGGACATTAATGTAACAAGTTTTATTTATAAAAATAAGAACTGAAAAAATTTAAAAACATTAGAGCTGCAAGATGGATGATTAGAAATACGGGTGAGAGACACAACAAGAAATGATGCACCCATAAAAAGGGTGGCTTCCATTAAGGATAATATGGATGGGTAATTTAATCAAGGTTATTTTGTGTCATACATTGTTGAGCTGAATGGTAAAAAAGCATTCATTTTCCAAACCTGTAAGTTTGCCTTTTTTAGATGGTATCTTTTGTTGGTGCTGGAGAAAGATTTAGGTGATATATGGTGTCTTTAGACATTAGACAAATGGAGTCCATTATTGAAACTTCAAGTACCTCTGGGTGTGATTTTGTTGGTTATGACTTGTACTCGATTTGTTTGTCTGTAGTAATTTTACTTGGCATGTTGACTATTATATTTGTTGATTACTGTATATTCACATGTAGCTATTTTACCAACGTACCATCTAAAAGCTACATCTAGCTTATTTTTGCAGATAAACTTATATAATTCGGTTGAAAAATCTTGAAGCAATTTTAAAGTTGGATATGAAAATGCAAGCATTCATCAGATCTGTATTTGTTCAATGATGGTTAACTAAATCCAAATAACATATACATAAATGAACGTCACGTTGACATACCCAGTTATAGTGCAAGTGAAAACCCCATACATGATGCTGTTGGATTATATAACTATTTTTTGGATCTGAGTGAAAAATAGCAGCATGTCAAAATGTTTCAAAAATACTGCACACTTGCAAGTGAAAACACTTTCTGAAACTCAGATCCAATATAATAGCGTGTCTGGGGTTTTCACTTGCATGTCAAAATGTTTCAAAAACAACAGCATGTCAAAATGTATTATAACTTGCAAGTGAAAAACTGCAGCATGTCAAATTTTTGGATGTGAATTTTTGGATTATATAACAGAAAACAAATATATTATTCATAGAAATGTATTTTTGAGGAAGACATATAACTGGGTAGCGAAAAAGAGTCGAAAAATAAATATATTACAAGGTGGATAGCTAAAAAAGAGTCGACAGAGGAGAAAGGAGAAGAACGGATCCAATCCTTAGTCATCGACATGTCAAGTAAACTCCTCAGTCTAGGAACACAACAACACTCTTTTGAACTGTTCTAAAAATTCAGGGTATTACTAAATCTAAGATATGGATTTCAGATGTGATGAATATAGACACTTCAGGAATTACTAGGCTCAAAGATGTACTTAAGAATCTGGCATCTGTTGGTATTCAGGTGAACTAAATTACTCATGAACCTAAGACGGATTAATGATTTCGATATGGATTTGCTACTGAATTACTAATTAAATCTGCGTTATTATTACAGGTAGCCATAGCCAATCCTGGTTGGCAAGTGATTTACAAGATGAAGCTATCAAAGTTTGTGGAGAGGATTGGAGGGGAATGGATCTTTCTCACAGTTGGGGAAGCAGTGGAAGCTTTCCTTGGCCTAATGAAGGACAATGCCAGTGCATGTTAATTTAATTAAGACCAGTTGAGAACATGCAAATCATCTATGTTCTTTTGTAATTAAATAAGATGTGGCATCTTATTGAAGTGGCTTAGAAAAACAAGTAACAAATTGAAGCCTTTGCCTGTTTTAATGCAAGCCAAGAGAATATTCATGATGTTTACTTTGCATATGCTAAGAATAATTTCTAATCATGCAAATCTGACCTGGCTCCAATCTGAAAGTATAATTTTCTTGAACTGCTTCCAAATATACGGGCTGAGATCCTAAATTTTGTAGAGGTGGACATGAATGAATTGCACTGAACTGGATGGTTGGCTTTTTTGAACCTTTTACAGGATATGATATGAATGAAATATACATGGATTTATATAAACCAAACTTAATCCTGAAACTGATTCCTATGCAACATCAGGCTACATAAAAATACCTGCCTGACTAGGTGATGCGCCCAGAATTTACACCTAAAATACACCTAGCGGTGTCACAGTCGCCAGGCGGGTATGGTTCCTAGGTATCGACTCTGGGTTCTATCTGCAAGTGGACGGTGTCAAATTATAGTATAAAAGGTTGTCGAATCCCACAGGGACAATGACAGTGTATTGGAGTCTCAGATTATTTCTAGATCTTAGAATGAGATAGCAGTCGATTTGAGGATTGTTTGTTTGATGTTATTGTTGGTTCAATATAAAGAAGCTAGGGCCTTAGGGATCACCACCAGGACCGTCGGAGGTTGATGTTAGACTAGGATTCTTACGTTTCATTGGGGTTGTGGGGATGGTCTCTCAGCTTATACCACTCTCGTGAGTTAGAGCTTCGAGGTACTTCGGTGGCTCTAATTGACGCAATGGCAGTAGCCGTCAATGTAGTGATATAGTTCGACGGTGGATCCTCTCAAGGCATGAACCGGGCATGGTCACGAGCCTTGGTTGGATCCACTAACTCCCTAATTAAATCCCAAGGATACTCATTAAGCTAATCAATTCCACCGACCGTGGGCATGATCTCAGTATAAGTTCTCCTAGGGATTTTGCTAGATCAACCAAAATACTCCCCCTTTATTCCCAACTTAACCTAGAAATCCAAATCTGCATCTCTTTCCTAGAGTCTTAGGGCTAACCCATCAGCCCTAGAGAGGATTACTCACACATAGCAATTAGAACAAATAAAAATGCAATTTTTACCATGGAAAACATCGTAGCAATTAAAATAAGCAAGAAATGAGAATCTTACGTACCAAAACCGGGAGAGAACGATACCCTGTAGAAAATAAACGAACTCCAACAGATTTCAAGGTGCAATAGACAATAAAAATTCGATCTTTTGCAACGACGGCTCAATCCAAAACCCTAGATCTAAAAACAACTAATTAAATCTCTCCCCTCTAAAAATAATTAAAAAGCTCTCTAAAACATCCGAAAAACCGTCTTAAATAAATAGAGGGTGGACCCCACGAAAAAATCTGAAAATCTGGAAGTTTGGGACCCATACGTCGCCGACCGAGTCGGCTGCTCGGTCGAGCAGGCGCCTTAGCTGCTGCTTGCTTAAAAGAAGGGATCCGGGCTACTCAGTCGAGTAGCCCGCCTACTCGGTCGAGTTGTCAGTAGGTCGAAACTCCCCTTCCATATTGTCGCTCTGCCTACTCGGGTCGAGTAGGCCCTGCTCGGTCGAGTAGGATGCTGATGGGAGGGATCTCGAAAACTGGATCGACTCGGGCCGAGTCGTCACTCTGCTCAGTCGAATAGGATGCGCATGTTCTTCTTACTGGACTCGTGTGTCAGCTCGACCGAGTAGCTGGTGTTACTCGGGTCGAGTCGCCTGGGAAAGTTGCATTTGCTTAGGCTTTGACTCATTTCTCTCGCTAGCTTCTCCTCTTCTCTTCCCATATGGTTCCAAACCTCGACGAACTCCTGTAGAACCTCGCCAACGGCATCACAGATATGCTGAGTGTGTCCATGTCCCAAAATGGCTCCGAATCGCTCCAAAATCCCTGAAAATCCATAAAGCACTACGAAACTCGAATATAGCGTTAGAAGCGCAGTATTGTAAGAAAATGCGGGATTTGGATGTGGATATGACATGAAATGCAATGAAATGATGATATGAAAAGATGAAAAATATGGACACATCAAAATCTCCCAAGCTTACCTCTTACTCGTTCTCGAGGAAGACGAATACTAAGCTCACCGGGCGATAATAAAAGAAAATAGAAGAGATAGGAGATGGAGAGGGGTGCCAAAATGTTCAGTCAGATCTCAAGCCCAAGCAGCATATCACAATGCTTCGAATAATAAAACACATGCTAATAGTATTTTCCAGTCTTACTAATCATATGGCTAGCATGCAATAAAGGCAAAGGTAGGGATCCTCTAAAATCATGCCGTCAACTCATATCCACATCATGCAATCTATAGAGTCTAGTATAAACAGAGTTGGCAACGTACTTTTCAATCAATAGATATAAGTGAAGCACAAAGAGATCACATCAACATGCAATAGAGAATGGAAAGAGGTCATGACATTCAAATATTCACTTCAAATCATGAAAAATCTCCAAAGCTAGAATATTTCGTAAAGTTTTAGCATTATTGAATCTCCCCATTGTGCACCATCTCCACTCCAATGTCATACTCACTTATATAATCAAATGGTTCACCCCTAAGCTTAGCTTGAGGCGTCGCATCTAGGAATATGATGTGGAATTTTTGTCTTTTCCCAAGTATTTGTAGTATCTTCTAATAAAGGGATAGGAAATATTTTTTTCCGTTTTCTTTTCTTTTTCTTTTTCTCATTTTTTTGAGATTTTTGGGTCTTTGGAAGCTATCTTTTTCTTTTGGGATTTTTGGGAGGTAGGTGCGGTAAAAGTAGTTGTAGGGGGTGAAACTAAATGATAAGTAGAGAATCATAAAGAAATGTGAAGAGGAAAAATAATATATCACTCGGCTCACTCATCAGATGTGCATAATTGTTCAATGGGATAATAATCTAACTAAACTCATAGCTAGTATGGATATTTTCATTCATCTCAACGAATAATGAAAGCAAGCGGTATAAAGCACAATAATATCAGACATGCAAACAGAAGTGGATAAGATAACAAACAGGTGCTCCAAATATTCTAATGATGCTTGAACCTAGGTGCATTACCCAACAAAGAACGTATTAGATACTACTTCATGCATACAGTTTCAATTCATATCATGCATTAAATTAGAAAGATCAGCAAGAGAATATACAAGCATATAAATAGTAAGACTGAGACTACTCTGAATAGCATGTCAACAGATATAAGCATCGTGAGTAGTTACTGAGGGCTATAAGAGATATCATCATGTAGAATAATTCTAGCAAAAAGGGAAAAAGAGCGGAGAAAGTAAGAAAATGAAAACATGCATGCAAGCATGTCAAAAAGTGGAAAACGTGATGTTGAATAAGAAAAAAGAGATGGAAAGGTGGAAAATTGGTGGAATAGTAAGTAAAAAGGGCAAAATGAAAGAAAAATGTAAAAAATGAAAGATAAAGCGATAGCGCTCATCCCCAAGATAAACGCAGCAGTGTCCTCACTACTGAGAACACGCTGGCATGCGGGAAATGAGGCTAGGGAGAGTGGGTGGGTAAGGAGAAAAAAAGTGAATGGAAAAATAAAAATGTGCAAACGAAAGAAAAAGTGATATGATGCAAGGATAAAGTGATGATGCAAATGCATGGGATGATGCAAAGTGATGGTGAAGTGAAAAATGCAAAATGGGTCCTCCCCCAAGATGTGTAAGACTAAGGTCCCGAAAAGACAGATGTGCACAAAATAGGATGAGGGAAGGACATGAACAAAAAGTGGTGGAGGGACAGTATCAAACAGGGGCACCACCCTCTGTGGGTGGTGGTGGGTCCCCCTGCAGTGGACAGAAACAATGGCAGCGGGCTGTGGCTCGACAAGTGTGTTGGCTGGGTGATCAGCGATAGTGGAAGAGGGTTCGGCTGAAAATGGGGCAATGGCAGTCTCGATTAGTGTGGAAGTGTGTGCGTCGATGACTGAGGTGCCCACTACCATGGCTACCAACTCAGGTGTAGTAGTGGTAGGCCCTGTAGAAGCCTTAGAGTGTGGGACACTGAGTGGTGCGACAGATAAGACAGGGGCTGGCCTGGGGGAGAGGCGTTAGCAAGGATCACATGAGGTGGGCCCCGTGTCTGTAGCAGGTCTATAATCGAAGCGAGGTCCACCTCGAATCTCTACTGATGGGTAGTTGTCGAGCGGGCAAAGTCGTCGAAATCCCACCGAAGGCGAGAAGTCAAGTCCTCCATCGTTGTCAGACGAGCGCCAGTGGTATGAGAGTCGAGGGGAGGACGGGAATTGTGAGACACGACTATCGTAAACGGCCCTGTGGAGCGGATCCATGGTGTCTAGGTTGAAAGGTCGGAGAGGGTGAACTCGAAGGGATCTTGGAGGTGGAAGTGTGCAGTGTAGTGTGGCCGAGATCCGGAGAAGTGGTGGAAGCAGTAGTAGCGACAGCGGAAGAAGGAGCTGTCGTCGACACAGATGTGCAGACAGAAGTCGAGACGCTCTCGGTGAGGATAGCTACTGCTGGTGCGGTGGTGGTGCCAGTGAGAGGTGTAGGGAACCCCAAGGAGGTCGGCGGGGAGGCTAGAAGGTCCCTAAGCAGATGAAGGGTGCTGGCTGGCTCCTACTCCGGAAAGTGTATAGCAGTCGGCTCGGGAGTAGACGGGATGACCGTGCCCTCAGGTATGGGTACAGAGGAGACAGAGGCAGGGGCCTCGGGGCAGAGGGTGGTGACAGTCCCCGTGGTCCTTACGGTGGTGGTGGTGGTGGTGGCTACAGAGGTGGAGACGACAGTGCCTCATGGTGGCGGAGGGTGTGTAGGCTGTGCTGGCTAGGCTGCCACAATGGCGGCCAGGTCGGGCTCCTCGTCCTCAGAAGAGCTGAGCACCCAGTTGTCGGCATCAACATCGACGGGCGCTTTGGGGAGCTCGAGGACGTGGAGGGCAGGAAGTGAAAGACCCTATCAAACATCCAGTTCTGCTGGACTGGCACTATAGTGGTGAGGTGAGGGATAGGAAGGACAAAGTGGGGTATGTGATGGGTGCCTAAAAGATAGGCCCAGTGACGTGCCCCATATGGCCGGATGATGTACATGTGCTCAAGCACAACCAAAGTCAAGCGCGTGGGGCCAGGGGGTTATGAGGCAATTAGGAACATCTAGGCCCAGCATCTGTGCGAATATGGTGAAAAATCCGTCGTAGCAGATATCTATGGCGAAGCGGGTGTGGGCGGTCTATATGAGACGGTAACACAACCAGTGGGTGACGTGCGTTTATATTTCATATATTTGCGCACGTTTTCTTCCGTGTTTTTCCGTATTTTACCGCCGTCTTGTATTCGTTCTCTCGTGTTTTCTTGTTTTCTTTCACTTTTCCATGTTTTTGGTATTTTGCAGGAATTTCTAGCTTTTGGGACATAAAATGACGATATCATGAGTCCCCGGAGCAACGGAAGGAGCCGCGCGCGATCCAGAGGGTTAAACGACGAAGATCGCTATTTCTCAGCCCTCAACCGATCGGGTGGACCAGCCACCCGGTCGGTTGGTGCACACGTATTCGACCCGGACGGCTGCTGAAGAAGAGTAGCTGCTCACCCGATCGGTTCATTGATCGGGTGAAGCGACGGAACTCTCTGTCTTCTTGGACGTAATTCCAACCGGTCGGGAGACTTATCACCCGATCGGTTCATCTGTAGCCGCAACTCCTCATTTGGCGAACCGACGGGGCCACCCAATCGCCTCAGCGTCCAGTTGAAGATCTTCAAAGCTCTCACCCGATCGGTTGACCCATCAACCGATCGGGTGGTGATTTTTTCTGCGGATTCTGGACCCGAACCGCTAGGGTTTCTTTGGAGGTTATAAATACACGATGTTGGCCGAATGTTGGGGAGTTCTTCTTCAGTTTTTTAAGGACTTTTGCCCCTTTCTCTTGTGAGCTTTAGGTTAGTTTAAATTAGGTGTTTTGGTTAATAAATCTTGTATTGGATTGAAGGTTCAAACTCAAGATAAGTATTTCTTTCTCTTGTTTTCCATTATTTTGTGTTGTATTTGTTTTGCTTCATGATGAATGTTTGTATGTCTTTTGTGTTGTTTGTTTATATGTTTTTCATCATGGAGTAGTATTGATGAACCCTAATACGGGTTAGGGTAGGATTGATGCTTGGTTGTTTCATTTGACTTGGTTGCATGGCATGTGTTCGATGAAATGCGTCAATGGGGATTTCTAGCAATCTGGGTCCAATTCGTACGGCAACACACTAGTTGTGTTGGGGGTTGGGGTCCGGTGCTTGTCCAGTCAAGATCCGCTTTGATGTATTGCTAGAAATCACATTTGACCCATTTGGCCATTAGGGTTACGCTGGGGTGTTTCATTGTCATTGGCGGGAGAAAGATAGCCTCTGACCGTCGGGCCAAGAGGGAATAAACTTGGCAGTTGACTCCCTAGCCACAGCTCACACCCCTAGTGTAGACATTGAGTCCTCGCGCGTGGGAACGGCTTGGACGAAGTGTTGGGAGTTATCATTGTGGCCTTAATGCTCCCGGTTGTGGAGGGTGTTAATGGACATGGGAATGCCCACCGTCCGGAACCGGGTAGGCCTAGCGTACTTGGCACCGATCGGAATATCGGGCCATGGACGCTATGTACCATCTTTTGGAGAAATGTCTCACCCTGGGTCAAGTCAAATGCCAAGTGTCATGAATGCTCTAGCCCGTGTTAGCGGGGATTCTTTTCACGTCTTTTTCATTTCTTTCTTTTATTTCTACACTTCCACCCATATCACCCGCGTAGCTAGCACACAACCTAGGCGAGGCTAGTAGCCACTCAAGCCATCCACCTCCCTGAGTTCGATAAACCCGCACCCTACACTAACCGTGCATTTGCGGTAAAACGACACCACGCCCAAGCCGTAAACGGGGCGCCGGTCAAGTTTTTGGCGCCGTTGCCGGGGAGGCGTTCGGTTTGATATTACGTTAGACTACGCAAAAAAAATAAATAATTAAATACAATAAACAGATCCTTTCCTTACCACCATTATAAATTTGTGCTATTCTTTGTACCACTGACGTGCTTGTCGTAGCCAAAATTTTTGCTTTCAGGTGAATTATGTGGATGCCCGATGGATCGTACATCGGAAATTTTGATGCTTATATGCGTACGGTGCTCAGATGGGGGGATATGAGAATTATCCACAGGTCGTGGCGGTTTGCGAAGCTTGTGGGATGTAGGGACACACGGCCATCCATTGTCAATTCAGTGCCCAACCCTACACCCCACACTCATATACCCACGACCTACATCAAGAATCCTCCCATCCTTACCCCCAAATTTTCACACCCCATCCTCCACCAAAATCGAGCCTTGAATTATTCTTGGAAAACTCCATTGCAACTCAGATGCGCTGGATATCACCTCCACTTCCATCACCACTCCCCCCACCGATGTCTGACCTTGAATTGTTATCAGAAGACAATATTTTAAACCAAGGCCAGATGACTCCACCACTTCCACTTCCACCACATGCGCTTGATCTTGAGTTGTTAGTGGCGAATTCCTTTGTAAATCAAGGCCCGAAAACACCATCACCCTCATCTCCATCTCAGAAATCTATCCTTGAGTTATTGATGGAGGATTCCATGATAACGCAGAGCCAGGTGGATTCACCAATTCCATTTCCGCCGATCACTTCTACTTTTGGGGGTGAAGTAGTCGTGTCTCATACATCATCGACGACTTGCACTGCGGAAGGTAACTCTTATGGTTTACAATTTGAAAATTTTAATATGAGT
Source organism: Scilla litardierei (assembly GCA_030789695.1). Lineage (NCBI taxonomy): Eukaryota > Viridiplantae > Streptophyta > Magnoliopsida > Asparagales > Asparagaceae > Scilla > Scilla litardierei. Next base: position 3,728 of record JAULAV010002763.1, on the reverse strand, counting down.
CCCCTTCCCTATGAAGGTACAATTTTTGAGACATACGGCATCGAGGAGCCCATGGAGGATGTCCATAAGGACGAGGAGGGAGAGCGTGGAGCCGTGAACATTATGACTCATTCTGTTGAGCCTCATGCTCCCTTGCCTCTATCACTACATCCATCGCTCACCCTCACTCCACCAGAGGCATCGCATCCACCAGAGCTTACTACTCCCACTCAGGGAGATCTTTTAGACCCTATTTCTGAATCTCATATTACATTCCCCATATTTTTAGATTCAGATACTACTGACATGGCATTCCCTCCAAAGGATCCAAATTCACATTATACGGAAATATTTCAGGGCATGTCAGCACCTGAGGAGCTCGTCGCTAAACGCAGACAGGAGATCATGGCGTCACCATCAGGGCATAGCACCACATTCTCAGGGAGACATCGTCAATCTTTTCCACGCTTTACATTGCACTTTGACGATACTCTTTGGGATACATTTATTGCGGGGAAGGATTTTTCACCACGGACTGATGCTCCTTTTCTTTCGAATGATTTAGGTGGACATCATCGAGAGAAGCTTTTGGGAGCATTGCTAGAGTTTGTTGGTGTTCGTGGAACCAAAATACTGGCGGAGCCACAGAAGGAGCAGTTAGAGCAGCTACCTGCCCCACTTCAGATCTTGGATCCGCCTATGCTCAGGTGTATCCAAATCCAGTAGTGTAAAAATTTACCGCTTTCTAGTTTAGATTTGAATAATCTCGTTTCCTCTCATTAGCAAGGGGAGCATATCTAGGATTTGCTTTTGCATCATAGTAACCCATCATGTCGTGCCCTTCTATCACTTCTACCGCCCACACCCCACATCCTCTTCCGAGGAGAATGAGCACACCGTCTCTCCTGCATTTTGATTTCTTTCTTTTCTTTTTTTTTCTTTTCCGATCTTCCCCTTGCATATTTCTGCATCACATTGATCATATCATTTCGCTAGCATTGTCATGTTCAGCTTGGGGGAATCGATTTGTGTGCATGTTTTCGCGTGTCGTTGTCGTGTGTTTGTGTCTATGTGTTCTTTCGTCGTGTTTTATATCTTTTATTTGAGTGTTTCTTTTTCTTTATTTTTCTTAGTTGTGTTCGTATGTTTTTCATGTTTTTCACTATTTGTATCGGTGCGCACCCCCCCCCCAATTTTCTTTGCCCTCCCGTATAAACTATTATTACATTGAGGGCAATGCAAGTTTCAGCTTGGGGGAGTCACACTTCGTGCATCATTTGTCTCTTTTTTCTTTGTTATTTGAGTCCTTTTTCTCCATCTTTTTCTTTTTCTTTTTCTTTTCTTCTTTTTATCTCTTTCTCCTAGAGATGAGCCCTATGATGAATTGCCACAAAATCTCACACACCTAGCATAGCTACGATGATCACATTCACTAACCCTAGGAAGCCGAGTCCTATTGCATTTCATGCTTCGTGGGTTCATTATGCTTCTATGTGAGTCGTGTGTCGTGACTAGCTTATTGTGTACTTCTACTTTGTGATGTTGCTTTATATACCTGTCCAGGAATGACCCCTAGATTATCATGCTTCGATTTGAATATGCGGTATTTGCTTCTACTGTTTGCTTCTATATGCATGTTATATGTTTATATCGTATGCTTCAATTCGCATGTGTCGGGATTCCACAAACAAGGACTAGGATAACCCATTTAGCCTATGCTCTGATTAGCGAGAAATATCTCCTTTGCCCAAGTGTTTTGAATCCGATTTCATTTTTATTTTACTTGGTGCAAATCCCCTCGTCGTGTACCGTTCTCCCACTTGGGAGAGTACACATGTAAATATCCCAATACCCAAAAATCCAAAAAAAGAGAGAAGAAAAAACCAAAAAAAAGAAAAGAGAAAAAAAAATATGTATATCCAAAAGGCAAAAAAATACAAATACCCAAAACCCAAGAAAATTCTCGTGTGAATATTTTTTCCCACTTGCCGAGAATAAAGGGAAGGCGCGAATTTGCACCGAGTGTCCTACTCCACATCATCTCAACCCCCATCGTTTTCGAAAACACTTGGCTTAGGAACTTTTTAGCTATTATCTAGGCTATAGTGTGGTGATTTCCTTAACCCTAGTTGTGGAGTCCCGGACGCATGATATGTTTCGATTCTCTCTCTATTCTCATGCATGCTTGAACTATATATTCACCGGTTTATCCGAATCGAGTCGATATTTGGGTCGTATCTTGGATTTGTGTATATCGAGCTTTATTGCACAATGTAGATAGTGACACCGTTTGCTAGCACACGACCACGCTCACTCGCGCTTCACTGCGTGGGCCCACGGCACTTGTCTGGACTCGTATTCCTTGGTTTAGCGATGTGATTTGGCATCTGCTTGCTTGGTGTATCATTTTTGATTTTGTTGGCCCTGACGTGCAATCTAGGATATATAGTTCTCTTTTTCTTTCTTTCTCCCTATTTTCTCCATCCGAGCTCTTACTCTCACTCGTCTTCCTCGAGGACGAGGAAGAGTTCAGCTTGGGGGATTTTGACGTGCATTTATATTTCATATATTTGCGCACGTTTTCTTCCGTGTTTTTCCGTATTTTACCGTCGTCTTGTATTTGTTCTCTCGTGTTTTCTTGTTTTCTTTCACTTTTCCGTGTTTTTGGTATTTTGCAGGAATTTCTAGCTTTTGGGACATAAAATGACGATATCATGAGTCCCCAGAGCAACGGGAGGAGCCGCGCGCGATCCAGAGGGTTAAACGATGAAGATCGCTATTTCTCAGCCCTCAACCGATCGGGTGGACCAGCCACCCGGTCGGTTGGTGCACACGTATTCGACCCGGACGGCTGCTGAAGAAGAGTAGCTGCTCACCCGATCGGTTCATTGATCAGGTGAAGCGACGGAACTCTCTGTCTTCTTGGACGTAATTCCAACCGGTCGGGTGACTTATCACCCGATCGGTTCATCTGTAGCCGCAACTCCTCATTTGGCGAACCGACGGGGCCACCCGATCGCCTCAGCGTCCGGTTGAAGATCTTCAAAGCTCTCACCCGATCGGTTGACCCATCAACCGATCGGGTGGCAATTTTTTCTGCGGATTCTGGACCCGAACCGCTAGGGTTTCTTTGGAGGCTATAAATACACGATGTTGGCCGAATGTTGGGGAGTTCTTCTTCAGTTTTTAGGGCTTTTTCCCCTTTCTCTTGTGAGCTTTAGGGTAGTTTAAATTAGGTCTTTTGGTTAATAAATCTTGTATTGGATTGAAGGTTCAAACTCAAGATAAGTATTTCTTTCTCTTGTTTTCCATTATTTTGTGTTGTATTTGTTTTGCTTCATGATGAATGTTTGTATGTCTTTTGTGTTGTATGTTTATATGTTTTTCATCATGGAGTAGTATTGATGAACCCTAATACGGGTTAGGGTAGGATTGATGCTTGGTTGTTTCATTTGACTTGGTTGCATGGCATGTGTTCAATGAAATGCGTCAATGGGGATTTCTAGCAATCTGGGTCCAATTCGTACGGTAACACACTAGTTGTGTTGGGGGTTGGGGTCCGGTGCTTGTCCAGTCAAGATCCGCTTCGATGTATTGCTAGAAATCACATTTGACCTATTTGGCCATTAGGGTTACGCTGGGGTGTTTTATTGTCATTGGCGGGAGAAAGACCATCTCTGACCGTCGGGCCAAGGGGGAATAAACTTGGCGGTTGACTCCCTAGCCACAGCTCACACCCCTAGTGTAGA
>JAULAV010002762.1:0-50000 GCA_030789695.1 Scilla litardierei | reverse complement strand
CCAACCCGGCCTACTCTCCAAACAACCGGAATCATCCCAACCTTCGTTACCGGGCACCGTATCAGCAGCCGCTGCCTCAACAGCAGCAACAATAGATATATCAGCCAGCAAGGCCTCAGCAGCAGAAGTTTCAACAGCAGTAGTTTCAGCAGCAGCAGCCTCCACAACAGTATCAGCAATACGCTCCCAGAAATCAGCAACCCGTTCAGCAGCAGCAGCAATATAGCCAACAGAGGGCCGTCTCTCCGGTTGAGTCCATATTGACTCAATATATCACCAACCAGGAGAAGATAAATTTGAAGCTGGAAATGGGACACCGGGCTCTCACGGACCAAGTAACCCAGCTGGGGTTACAAGTGGCGAACCTTTCAAGGTCGCAAAACTTATTGCCGCCACAACCGGAGGTGAACCCGAGGGGAGCAAATCAGACCTTGGCACTCACGCACAGCATGCGAACGTGTCCGCTATCGTCTTGAGGAGAGGAACACAAATCCCCACTAGAGTGCCCTCAAAGGAACCGGATGCACCATTGGTTGTGGAGCGACCGATTGAAAAATTGAATGACGCCGGTACTTCGTCGTCAAAACCAACTACTCCGGAGGAAATCCAAGAAGAGGAGAAGAAAAAGGATGAGGAAGGGAACCTTAGGGTATTCAAGCCCGTTGTGCTTTTCCGCAAAGGTTAGCCCAAGCCAAAATTGCCGAGAAGTATGGCAAATTCTTTGCCATGGTCAAAGATCTAAGCTTGCAAATTCCCTTCCTTGAAGCTATAGAGACGATACCCTCATACGCGAAATTCCTCAAGGATTTGGTGATAAAGGGTTCTAGAAAGGAGAAGGTCGTATTGACGACGAAATGCAGCGCTCTCATTCAGAGAGCAAATCCGCCTAAGCTTAAAAACCCGGGGAGCTTCTCTATCCCTTGCGCGATCGGGGAGGTAAAGATACACCGTGCGCTCGTCGATCTTGGAGCAAGCATCAGTTTGATGCCCTTGTCACTGTATAAGAGGATAGGAATGGGCGACTTAGAGCCCACTAGCATGACATTACAGCTTGTAGACCGTTCGGTAAAGTATCCGGTGGGGGTTGTAGATGACCTCCCTGTCAATGTTAGAGGGGTGCATGTGCCTGTGGACTTCGTTGTCATGGACATACCTAAAGATGCACACACCCCTATTATCCTTGGACGGCCTTTCATGGCCACTACCGGCGTATTAATTGATGTGAAGAATGGGAAGCTTTCCCTGAACGTCGGCAGCGAAAAAGTCGAGTTTGACTTGGGGTTGTCAATGAGGCACCCCGATCCCCCGGATGATCCAAGATGCAATGCGCTGGAGTTGGAAGAAGAGAGAGCTGTGGAGGAAAGCTCCTGGGAAATCCTTTCAAGAAATCCTCCCGATGGCTTGGGGGACTCAGAAGAACCAGGCGGCCCGAAAAAGAATGATGTTGCTGGGATAACGGATGCGGCACACACGATCCCTCCTGGATTCCCAAAGGCTCCTCCTACGAGGAAAAAAGCCAAAGAGCCCATGGGCTCACCGGGGATGAGGTCCGGATCCTTAAACGAGTGGCGGTGGACGCCAATATGAGGGAGAAGCCCCCGGACCCCGTCGACAAAGGGAGAGTCGTCGAACAAATTTTCTTGTCGCCACCGACTACACCAAAAGCTCCCGGCTCTGAAGCTGAAGCGATGCCAGACTTTGGGCATCACCCGTATCGCCCTCCTTGAACATCATCTACATGCATCGAGCTAACGACGTTAAACAAAAGCGCTTCATGGGAGGCAACCCATGCTCTAAACCTTTGTTTCCAATTATTAGGGCTATTTCTAACTTTATTTCATTTATTTTAATAAATAAATCCAGCCGCAAGAGCTTCCATTAAGGGACTTAGGCCATTTGTTGACTTTTGCAGAAAACAAGGCCCCAACTGATCGGTTGATAACTCAACCGATCGGTTGGGATGTATCAGCTGCCGGCCGTATCGGTCACTCAACGAACCGATCGGGTGAAGGCATGTGAGACCGGTTGGTAGACCGGGTGAACTGGGCTCAAGTCTCGGGAATTTTTGAGAAATAATCAACCGATCGGTTGATACGAAGCTTGATCAGGTGACAGACCGGGTGAGCTGTACCAAACTCTCGGGAAAATTTGTGGAGCGGCCAACCGATCGGGTGAGTTATCAACCGACCAGTTCGCCTGTAGCGTCTCTTTAGCTGAAAATCTTGACCTAATAGTCAACCGATCGGGTGACAACTCACCCGATCGGTTCGACTTAAACCCTATAAATAAACCCCCGCCCGACCGTTCATTTCCTCGCCCGATCTCGCACAACCTGCCGTCGTTTCGTCTTCCCCGCTCTCCCAACGGCCGAAAAAATCCTCCACCACCTCCTCCCTCCTCCACCGTCACTGCATATGTGCGCCGTAAGAAATTGCAGGTGCGCTCCAAATCTCTCCCACTGCCAACCACTACCGTCACCATCACGTCTTCTCTCCCCATTTCTATCCCTTCTACCACCACCTTGATCGTCGTACTCCCACCACCACCCACCTCCACCGACACTCCACCCATCATTCACACCCCCACTGCACCTATTCCTCCACCTCTTTCCCCACTTCTCTGCACACCCCCAGCCTCCCCTGACCACCCATCCACACCCTCTTCCAAGGAGGGCGAGGACTCCCCATCTACTGCTTTTTGAGTTCCTTTTTGTTTTCTGACCCCCCCTTGCATATCTCTGCATTTTCACGATCATATCATCTTGCTAGCATTGTCATGTCTAGCTTGGGGGAAGTCAATTTTTTCTGTGTGTCGTCGTGTGCTGTTTTCTGTGTGTGTTTGTTTATTTGTTGTGTCGTGTGATTTTCCCTTTTTCCTTCATTTATTTTCTGTTTTTCTGTCGTGTGGTGTGATTTTTCTTTATTTTCAGTTCCGATTGTGTGTTTTTCTTATCTTTCTTATCTTTTTGTGTCGGTGCGTTTCCCCCACCCATTTTCTTTGCCCTCCCGTATTCACTTTAATTGCATTGAGGGCAATGCAAACTTCAGCTTGGGGGAGTCGCACTTCGTGCGTCATTTGTGTTATTTTTCTTCGTTTTTGAGTCGTTTTCCATCGTGTTTTTCTTTTTTTCTTCTCATCTTTTGTTCTCTCTCTCCCAAAGATGACCACATATGATGAATTGCCACTGAAACACACACACGCACTCAGCATGGCATCGATAATCACATTCACTAACCCTAGGATATCGAGTCCTCTTGCATTTCATGCATCGTGGGTCCACTTAGCTATTTTGTGAGTCGTGTGTCGTGCCTAGCTGTTTGGTGTGCTTCTACTTTGTGATTTTATTTTATATACCTGTCCAGGAATGACCCCTAGATTATCATGTTTCGATTTGAATATGCGGTATTCGCTTCTCCTATCTGCTTCTGTATGCATGAATATATATATCGTATGCTTCATTTCGCATGTGTCGGGATTCCACAGTTAGGACCAGGATAACCCATTTAGCCTACGCTCTGATTAGTGAAATATCTCCCTTGCCCAAGTGTCTAGAATCCGATTTCTTTTTTGTTTTACTTGGTGCAAATCCCCTCGTCGTGTATCGTTCTCCCACTTGGGAGAGTACACATGTGTATAGCCAAAAATCCAAAAAAGTTCAAAAAAAAGAGAAAAACCCAAAAAGAAAAGAAAAGTGAAAATTGTATAGCCAAAAAAGCCAAAAAAATACATATATCCAAAACCTAAAGAAAAATATGAGTGTGAATATCTTCCTACTTACCGAGAATAAAGGGAAGGCGAGAATTTGCACCGAGTGTTCTACTCCACATCATCTCAACTCCCATCGCTTTCGAAAACACTTGGAATAGGGAATTTCTTGCTATTATCTAGGTGATAGTGTGGTGATGCCCGAGCCCCTAGCTGTGGAGTCCGCGACGCATGATGCATTTCTATTCTCATACTCTTCTATTGCATGCTTGAGCCATATATTCACAGCTATTTCTAAATCGAATCGATATTTGGGTCATTTCTTGGATTTGTGTATATGGAGCTTATTGCACAATGTAGACAGTGACACCGTTTGCTAGCACACGACCACACTCACTCGCGCTTCACGGCGTGGGCCCACGGCACTTGTCTGGATTCGTATTCCTCGGTTTAGTGGTGTGATTTGGCGTGCGTTAGCTTGGTGTGTGTTTTTGATTTTGCTGGCTCTGACGGGCGATTTAGGATTTTCTGTTTTCTCCTTTCCTCTCTTCCTCTCTATTTTCTCCCTCCGAGCTTCTACTCTCACTCGTCTTCCTCGAGGACGAGGAAGGGTTCAGCTTGGGGGATTTTGACGTGAGTTTATATTTCATATATTCACGCACGTTTTCTTTTGTGTTTTTCCGTTATTTTCCGTCGTCTTGTATTCGTTTTCTCGTGTTTTCTTGTTTCTTTCACTTTTCCGTGTTTTTTGTATTTTGCAGGAGTTTACTGGCGTAGGGGACATATAACGATGATATCATGAGTCCCCGGAGCAATGGAAGGAGTCACGCGTGATCCAGGGGGTCAAACGATGAAGATAGCATTTTTCAGCCCCTCACCCGACCGGTTGGTCACTTCCAACCGATCGAGTGATGCACGCGTGCACCACCCGGACACAAGCTGAAGCGGGCGGAAAGTCAACCGGTCGGTTCAGAGACCGGTTCAAACGCCCCAACTCTCTGGAATTTGATGCTGAATGCCAACCGATCGGGTGACCTTCACCCGATCGGTTCATCTGTAGCTGATTCTCAGAAGCCGAGACACGGAGAGCTCAACCGACCGGTTCACCCGATGACACGAAGATCCAACCGATCAGCTTCAACTCTCAACCGACCGTGTCATGTGACCGGGTGAAGTCCCGTGCTGAGCTGCCGAAGAAACGAAGCAGGTCACCCAATCGGTTGACTTTTCAACCGATCGGGTGATATCGTATTCTATATATATGACTCCTAGGTTTTCCAGATACGGGAGTAGTTATTTTTTGCTGTTTTTTCTCTCTTTTGACGGCTGTAATTTTTCAGATATTTGTAAGTTTTCCGATCTTTACCAAACTTTAATATAGTGTTATTAGCATTGCTCTTACTGCTTTTCAATCGCTTGATTATGTTTCTAACGGTCGATTTTGGTTTAGATCACTTTTTAGTAAATATGTGTGAGTAGTTCCCAAATCCGGGTTTTTGGTGGAAACCCCTTCGTGGGTTCTCCCCGATGTATCCATTGGACTAGGAAATCGATAGGGATTAGGAATCTACCAGTTACGCGGGGTGTTTTATTGTCATCGGTGGGAAAAAGACCACCATTGACCGTTGGGCCAAGGGGGAATAAACTTGGCGGTTGACCCCCTAACCATAGCTCATGCCCTTAGCGTAGACGTCGAATCCTAGCGCGCGGGAGCAACAGGACGAGACGTTGGGAGTTATCGTTGCGAGCTTAGTGCTCCCGGAGTCGGTCAGTGTTAATGGACATGAGAATGCCCATTGACCGAACCCTGGAAGTCCGGCGTATCATCCTGGGCACCGACCGGAATATCGGGCCCATCGGACGCTGGTACCACTCTTAGAGGCAACGTCTCATCGTTAGACCCTAATTCCGATCGCTACCCTACCCGTAGGCCGTATCGACGAGAATCGCACGATAGGGTGGAAACCGAAGTGTCGGGTTTTCCCTTTATATTTTCTATCCCTCGCATTCTATTTTCCGTGACAACCCATCATCCGATTCGAGCTAGTTCGCCCACGGGGTGAATCTGATCCTTCTTGACACAAGCACAACCACACCTCCCTGAGTTCGACCCCCCAAGCCACACTACAACACCGTGCGCTTGCGGTTATAAATATTTAAATCTCACGTCCCCAATCAAACACATCGCGTGGCGCCATCCATAGCGCGCACAAGAACCAAGGGGACGTCAGCTGCCTCACGACGAAGCCGTCGGCATCAACGCCACCATTAATGAGGTAGTCGTGAAGAGGCTGTTCGTGGACATGGGAAGTTTGTGCGACGTGCTTTTCTTCACCACATTGGAAAGGATGATGTTGTCTTCATCAGAGGTGTGAGCATGTCTGGGACCTCTTGTAGGATTCACCGAGCATTCTGCGCCTGTGACAGGTATCATTACCCTGCCAGTGACCCTTAGTATATATCCACGACAGGTCACTCGCCTGACCTATTTTATAGTGGTTAAGATCAACTCCCAATACTACGGAATGATCGGCAGACCGCTGCTCAACGCAGTAGAGGCAGTGGTCTCAACCTTCCATCAAATGATCAAATTCCAAACTCTTGAGGGAGTTGGTAAGGCGAGAGGGAATCAGAAGCAGGCTTGGTCATGTTACCTTCTATCCACCGCTTTAAGAATAGTGGGATAGACAAACCCAGTCAATCCTAAAGGCGAAAGTAGAGACAAGGAGCAACGACCCGTAGCAGTTGAAGAGACGGAGAGCATCCAGATATCTGAAGAAGAAGGAAAGAACGTCTCCATTGGGTCGATGATCCCCTTTGACCTAAGGGAGCAGTTGATTGCTCTCCTGAGAGAGCATGCTGACATCTTCGCCTGGTCCCCGAGGGATATGCCCGGCATCGACCCCCATGTTAATATCCCATAAGATGGAGGTCGACCTGACTTCCAAACTCATGAAGCTAAAGAAGAGGAACAAGAGGGGCGAAAAGATGACAGTCGCGGTCGAGGAAGTGGATTGACTTCTGAAGGAGGGCTTCATTCGGAAGGTCAAATATTCCAACACTCGAATGTCGTGATGGTGAAAAAGGCAAATGGCCAATGGCGGATGAGCTTTGACTTCACCAATCTCAACAAAGCCTGTCCGAAAGATAGCTACCCCTTGCCCCGAATGGACCATCTGGTTGACAATGTCTCGGGCTATGACCTCTTAAGCTTCATGGATGCTTTTCAGGCTATAACCAGATCCAAATGGCACCGGAAGCCAAAGAAAAGACTTCCTTCATCATGGATAGAGGTATTTTCTGTTGTACAAATATGCCATTTGGTTTAAAGAATGTAGGAGCCACGTACCAGCGTTTGATGAACGAGGTTTTCGAGACTCAAATCGGACGAAACTTGGAAGTTTATGTTGATGATATGCTAGTCAAATCAAAGAAGCCAGCGGATCACATTGCAGATCTCCAAGAAACGTTTGCACAAGTCTGACACTACAACCTTCGGCTGAATCCCGCCAAGTGTACTTTTGGGGTTCGATCCAAGAAGTTTCTTGGATTCATGCTAACGAATCGAGGGATTGAGGCTAACCCTGACAAAATCATGGTGACCCTGGCAATGAAGGAGTCCTCAACCATCAGAGAACTTCAAAGACTGAACGGAAGAATAGTAGCTTTGGGCCGATTCCTGTCCAAGTCGGCCGAGAGATCTCTACCTTTCTTCATAGTACTAAGAAAGGTGATAACATCCATCGCGAATGACAAGAAGATCGTCGAGTGGGACACAGACTGCAAGAAAGCTTTGTCTGCGCTGAAAGAGTACCTCCGCAACACACCGCTCCTGACTAGGCCGGATAAAGATGACCAACTCATTATTTATTTAGTTGCTAACATGGAAGCCGTGAGCTTGACACTCGTCAAGGAGGACTCGGGAGTGCAACGACCTATCTACTACGTCAGCCAAGTCCACCGGTGTGTAGAAATAAATTACTCGAGGATAGAGAAGATGGCGGTTGCATTGGTCCAATCCGCTAGGAGGCTACGACCCTACTTCTAAGCGCACACCATCTTGGTCCTTATCGACACCCCCCTTGGAGCAAACTTTGAAGAGGCTGGATCGGTCGGGGAGAATGACGAAGTGGGGAGTCGAGCTAAATGAATTCGACATCCAGTACAAGCCAAGGACTGCCATCAAAGGATAAGCCCAGCCAACTTCATCGTCGAACTCACTTATGATGACAACCCTCCAGAAGAGGTACATGTTGCTAACATACAACCCAATACTTCCTCTTCTCCCTCGACAGATCTCAATTCTCCAACTGACACGACTGAGGACGAGGGGACATGGATCATGCAAGTGGACGGTTCTGCCACTTAAACCGAAACTAGAGCGGGAATAATTGTCCAAACATCAACGGGCAATATATTCGAGTATGCTCATCGCTTCGACTTCCAAACCACAAATAATAGAGCATAGTATGAAGCTACAATCAACGGGCTTCGGTTGGCTCGAGCCCTAGGAGTGAAGGTGGTCCAACCGCTCAGCGATTCCAATTTAGTAGTCCACCAATTGAATGGAGGTTTCGAGGCTCGCGAGGACACGGTGCAAAGCTACATGCATATTGCTAAAGCAGAGCTCACCAAGTTCAGACAGGTGGAAATCCATCATGTAACGTGGTCAAGGAACCTCCGAGCCGACGCCCTTTCGAAGCTCGCTTCATCCTCACCTATAGGACTCGGTCGTATAGTATACGTGCAACATCTGCCATAACCTAGCGTGCCAGAGCAGGAGCTGCTGAACGTCGACCAGGTAGTCACTTGGATGGAACCCATAATCCGTTATCTTAATACGGGAAGAAACCGACTGATCCGTTACAAGCACGAAAACTGGAACGAAAGGCATACTAATTTGTTTCGCTCGATGGTTTATTATAAAAATACGATAGACCAGGTATGACGTTTTCCCTTATTTCAATGACAAACCATGAAGGAATCCATTTATGTGATCCAGGGTATCCATAAAGGAGACTACGGGAACCCTTGTGGAGGAAAGACGTTGGCCTTAAAAGCCCTGAGGCAGGGTTACTTTTGGCCCACCATGTTTAAAGAGGTAATCTAGTACGTACGAAAATGCCCGACTTGCCAGAAATTTGTAAAGATCAACTCGGCCCCTCCAACCAATCTGATTCTTATTGTCAGTCCCGTGCTATTCGCTAAGTGGGGAGTAGACATCCTTGGATCGTTTAAGCCAGCAAGCAGACAACGAAAGTTCCTGATCGTGGATATCAACTACTTCACTAAGTAGATCGAAGCAGAGCCCCTTGCCTGAATTACGTGGAAAGAAGTCAGAAGCTTCCTGTGGAAATCCATTATCTGTTGGTTTGGTATCCCTCAATCCATCATGACAGATAATGGGATGCAATTCGGCAGTTTCGGTTTTAGGGAGTTCTGTTCTGAGTTGAAAATCAAGTTACATTTCGCCTCTGTCGCCCATCCCCAATCCAATGGTCTGGCAGAAGCTGTAAACAAGTGCATCCTCGGACCCCTACGGAAGAGGATAGAAGGGCTCGAGGGGACATGGCCAGACAAGATCCCAGGCATCCTATGGTCATACAGAAGACCCATAAAGCATCTACAGGTGAAACACCCTTAATGCTAGCATATGGCTGTGAAGCTAATGTCCAGATGGAAGTCAACGAACGGCCACTCCGTCTTCGTTGCTTCGATGAAGAGAGAAACTCGGAAGGACTCAAGCTCAACCTGTAGTTGCTCGACGAGGTTCACGAACATTCCCTCGCAACCCTTATTGAACAGAAGGGACGTATGGCTCGTTATTTCAACTCCAAAGTTTGGGGGCGTAGTTTCCGTATATGCGACCTGGTGTTACGGAAATCCATCTTCACCCCTGAGATCCTTAAAGAAGGAAAGCTCATTGTGAAGTGGGAGGGTCCCTACCAAGTGGTCGATATCCTCGGCCTGACCACCTATCGACTTGCCACAATGGAGGGTAGGGAGCTTCTTCATCCTTGGAATGCCGAGCATCTGCAAAAGTAACATCAATGATTGTACCAGCAAGAGAAGAGGCACTATGATGATCAAAATTTACTTATCTTTATTAACGCAAATTCTTAATAAATACAAGGCGGATCATTTCTCTTGTCTATTTAATCCCCATGTGTCGTCAGCCGTAAGCTAAGAGGCCGACCCTTGCCACTAAACGACCCTCGATCATCGACGGCCATAAGTCGAAGGGGCCACTCTCCTTGCTACGAAACGATACTCGTCGTCAGCCGTAAGCAAAGGGACGACCCTTGCCACTGAACAACCCTCGATTGTTGTCGGCCATAAGTCAAATGGGCCACTTGATTCGTAGTGAAAAGTGTATATTTATGCCCCCTAACTATCCCCATTTTGTGATAAAGATTAGTCTTAATATTGCCCTCTTAAGTGTATTATCACTTTATGTCACATTTAGGGCTATTTCTCATTATTTGCACAAAATACAATCATATAGACTAATTTCTCCTTCTCCTATTTTTCACGTACTCCTGGGAGTCTTGGGGATTTTCCAGAATTTTCTGTGATTTTTCTGAGATTTCTAGGCATTTTCTACAATTTTTGAAAGGGAGAAATGCATGTAAAAAGGGAGTAAAGGATTTATTTGGGGCGCCATGGGACACGATCCCACGGTGCCACGTGGCACGATCCGGAGGATGCAAACCGCAACAAGAGGAACATGCGCTCATCGAGTGCCCCCTCAATTCAGCGGGGCACGCGCCCCGCGTGTGCCCCCGCTTTAGCAGCGGGGCACGCATGCAACGCGTACACCCGCTTCATTAAGCGGGCGGTGCCTGATTTCTACATGCCGGGTGCTCCAACCCAGCACCGTTTTCCCAGCCATGCGCGCTTTTCCATTTCAGGCGGGTCGGGCGGCCAGTGCTCTGACCTACAAGCCTGTTTGCAGACCCGATTGGCGATTTTTGGGGTTTTTGAGCTCCTGTTCGATTTCCAGCAGCCACTCTCGGATTTTTACTGTTCTATTGGGAGTTTTAAACCCCCATCTTCTTCCCCAAGGGCTAGGGATAGGGTTGGAGGCCATTGGAGGCTAGGAGAGCTTGGAGGAGCTTCAAGTAAGGAGAAAGCTTGGGTTTCTAGAGCTTCTATTGGTGATTTCTTCCCTCTTCTTGTAACATTTGGTTCTAATGCTTTGTAATTAAACATTTGAATGATTGTTGAATGAGAGTGAGATCTATTTGATAATTATTTGATTATTAGCTTGTAATGAAGATTAGTGTGCTCATGTTGAGTGATTATCACTTTATTTTCATTATAAAGGCCTAGAGCCATTTGTGTGTGGATTGAGATTAATTAGGGCTTGTGTGGTTGATTAGTAATTATTCATCTCTAGCACTTTAAATTGGTCTAGCATGCCTTGAAATGGATACTAGATAGTGTGGATTGATGGGTTGTGCCCTATGTTTCATTGAGTCTTGCACTACCCTTGGTGGGGCTGTAGAACGGTAGTGTACCTTAAGGGTCACACCTACGTACACGATCCGTGCATTCTATTGACACTGATTCAAGGATCGATTCATGAGCTTAAATTAGGGATTTCAACCCACTAATCAACACATCAATTAATCATGCATTACCCTTGGTGGGGCCATAGAACGAGGTGTGCCTTAAGGGCATTACCTAGGTCCAAACCCTCACATACCTTGAAATGGATGCGAGGGTTGATTCATTTAGGAGGGACCTATTTCTAATCAACTCACAACCCTAATGACATCCCATTCCACATACTCTCTTGCTTGACTAGCTCCACACTTTAGTCTCCACCCTACATACCTTGGGTTTGGCTCGACTGTATCACCCCACACTTCCACTCACCACACTTGTTATTTTAGTTGGTTGTACCAACACTTTTAGCCTTACTTAGCCAATTGAGATTGTGATTGTGAAACGACTTTTGTTTATGGATTCGACCCCGTACTCACAGGTTTATATTGCATTTGACACTCCTCTTAGGAGGAGAGCGTGTGCATCCTACTTGGATTGTGCTCGCTCTCGAGGTCAATCATTTGGTGCCGTTGCCGAGGACAACGGTTTTCACATTCACATTTTTGGTTGGTTTTGGACACTTTAGGTGTGGTACTTCCAGCTTAGTGTTGAGTCTTTTTGATTGTTTATTTTATACTTTTTGAGTAATTTTTACTTACTTACTTTCTTTTATTTTAAGAATCTTTTGTAAATAAATTTTTTTCTTATGGATTTATTTTCAAAATTTAGCGATGCTGATGTGGAGGACTCCCAACTCCCACCGTTCTTTCATGGTATGTGGTTGGAAAATCATAGTTCATTTATGCAAAAGTTTGAAAAATGGTGTAGAAAAGAGTTTTGAGATTTGTTTGATGAGAACATTTGTGCAGATTTTATTTATTTTAAAGTGTTCCCCCATACATTGAGAGATGATGCTAAAATTTGGTTTGATGCTTATCCTCGAGATTCTTTTTCTACTTGGCTTTCTTTTCAGACTGATTTCCTTCGAGCTTTCTTTCCTATTTATTACAGGATTCAGGTACACATGCGCCAGGCATTTGAGAAATAAATGGCGAGTTTTATCCAGTTTGACTGTGAGACCTACTGTCAGGTTTTAGAGAGGTTCTATGGTTTAATGCTTGGGTGTCCGGGCCATGCTTTCAGTACAGAGGATCTACTTCAGATTTTATACACATGGTTGCAGCCGTCGACGTGAGACTTTGTGCAGATGAGCAGCAGTGGAGATTTCTTAGCATACACGACAGAGGATGCATGGTTGTACCTGAGGGACCTTGCAGAGTGGAAGCGGACTGTGCCATCTGGAGAGCCGTCACTTGGATATGAGGATGATGGCCAGTATCCACTTCCACTTAAAGATGCTAGCAGCAGGTCTAGTACCAGTCTGAGGAGCCACCTTTGGGCTTTTTTTCTTGCGACCCCAATGGATACCGAGCAGAGCATTGTGTTGGGTTGCATGAAAGCCAGGCAGAGGACGTTCAGAGATTATATATTGAGGATCAGGAGGAGATGGATGATAGAGTGTGTGTCACCTATGTTGGAGCCACGATGCAGTTTCGTTGGGTTGGTGGTGCTGATGAGATGGAGATGTGTCCAGGCGAGAGTGAGATAGATGACATCGGAGTACCTGCGTCACATTGCCTGTCTGATCCATTACCATAGCTGGAGGTATGTGAGTGTCTTGGGTGGACTACTGAGATGGTTTACTATGGTGGTATTGAGAAGGATGAGTGCACGGGATACAACTTACATAATACATTGGAGCCCGAGCCCTCCCTCCTTATAGATTCAGTTTAGCAGCCATCACTGCAGACACTTCAGGACATGCATCAGCTCATCACCCAGGACGATGATATTCAGGGTGGACCACAGAGTCCAGGGATGACTGCAGAGGCCATTACCATCGACGGCGAAGATGCAGCAAGCGACAGTGGCTGCGAGATGATCTACATTGAGCCTGCGCTACCTTCTCCTCCACACTTGCCCATACAGCCATTTCACCCTCATCATAATGAGTCGCATCAGCCAGGCGATAGCATCGCTAGTCAGGGAAGTTCTCATCATACTTTTTTCTTCATTTCTGAATCTCGAGCTCTATTTCCATACATTTTAGATTCAGATTATCGTCATACATATTCATATCCTTATTTTTATTATGACGACCCTATTTAACTTCTTTTGTTGGAATTCTTACTTATTTTTCTTGGATTGACACAGCTTGTCTCTCACAGGACACACGAGCATATTCTCGGGAGATGCTGGGAACTGTGTTGCTAGGATCCAAGAAAGGTGGAGGAGCTTCATTTCCAAAGCAGTTGGCTGAGGAACGAAAGGATATGATAGAGCAGCTGCCTCCACCATTGCACATTCGGGATCCGCCTTTTTCTAAGGTGTATTCTTTCCTTTACTTAGTGTAAATAAAGTAAAAATAAAAATTTAGTTTAGTTTGCTTTAGTATGCTTGTTTTCCCTCTAGCATCATTGAATAATATCTAGTTTCACTTCAATCATTGAGGACAATGCTCATTTCTAGTTGGGGGAGTGAACTATGAAGGTGGATGCTAGTTTTGGGTAGTTTTGAAAATTTTGATGTTAATAAAAAATTCTCATTCGTCATCATCATCATTCATTCATTTTTGAGCATATCTTTTTGGTGCCTCCATCCTTGCCTTCATCACATTTCTTTTGCTTAGTCCCTACATGCTTAATGCCATGCAATTTTTTCGGATTATTATTTTGGTATCAACTTCATAGATGTTTGATTGGCGTGTTTTAATTTCTTTTCCATTTTGGAGTCAAATGTTAATATGACATGTATGAAACTATTTTATATGTTGTGATACTCTCTTTGAAATAATTTGGGAATAGTTAGGTGTAAGTGATTGCATGAATTGGGATGAATGCCTTAGTTTTTGATTGGATAGGGTGTGGCCAATGGTTTATACTTTATTTTCTTCCTAAGGAGTGGGTGGATGAGTTGATAACTTGTGTTGAGAATGAGAAAGATAGCTTTAATTAGTGAATGTTTCTTCTAATCAAATTGAGTAGCCGGTATCCCACGAAACATTGGGGAGGATGCCAAAGATGAGATTTAGCGGATCATTACATCCCTTTATTTATATAGCATTATCGCGTGTATGCAAAGGTGGCCGTGTTTGCATTTCATAACATTATTGCGTGTATGCAAAACATAAACATAAACATACAAAAACAAAAAGAATACAAAAAAAGGAGAAAAAGAAAAGAAAAAGAAAAAGTGAATGAATAAATGAAGGAATAAGCTACATGAGTGATTCAATCTCAACTCCCACAACTTAGAGGAAATTTCTTTTTTTTGGCCATTTCCTTGAATTTTGGAAACTATGACATTGTGATATATCCCAATAAATGTGATACTGTGCTTATTACTTCGCTTTTCTTTAAATTGTATTGAGGAGAATGTCATTTGTTGTTTAATTTCATACATTGTGTATATTTTCTTTGAAATCATTTGGAAATAACATTTGTAGTATGCTATGATGATATCTTGAGTTTGGTGCATGTTTTTCATTTAATCCGAATTTATCGCTTATTTTGCTAGGGACTAGAAAAATTCTAGTTGGGGGTGTGATTTGTAGTGAAAAGTGTATATTTATGCTCCCTAACTACCCCCATTTTGTGCTAAATATTAGGCTTAATCTTGCCCTCTTAAGTGAATTATCACTTTATGTCACATTTAGGGCTATTTCTCATTATTTGCACAAAATACAATCATATGGACTAATTTCTCCTTCTCCTATTTTTTAGGTACTCATGGGAGTCTTCGGGATTTTCTAGAATTTTTTGTGATTTTTTCTGAGATTTCTAGGCATTTTCTACAATTTTTGGAAGGGAGAAATGCATGTAAAAGGGGGAAAATGATTTATTTGGTGTGCCACGTGGCGTGATCCCACGATGCCACGTGGCACCGATCCAGATAATGCAAACCGCAGCAAGAGGGGCAGCTCACTGTGTGTCCCCTCAATTCAGCGGGGCACGCGCCCAGCGCGTGCCCCCGCTTCATTAAGAGGGCGACACCCGATTTCTGCGGGCCGAGTGCTCCGACCCATCCCCGTTTGCCCAACCATGCGTGTCTTTGCATTTCGGGCGGGTCGGGCGGCCAGCGCTCTGACCGTAAGCCCGTTTGCAGACCCGGTTGGCGATTTTTTTGGGGGTTTTGAGCTCCTGTTCGATTGCCAGCAGCCACTCTCTGATTTTTACTGTTCCATTGGGGGTTTTTGACCCCCATCTTCTTCCCCAAGGGCTAGGTCTAGGGTTGGAGGCCATTGGAGTCTAGGAGAGCATGGAGGAGCTTCAAGAAAGGGGAATGCTTGGGTTTCTAGGTCTTCTATTGGTGATCTCTTCCATCTTCTTGTAACATTTGGTTCTAATTCTTTGTAATTAAACATTTGAATGATTGTTGAATGAGAGTGAGACCAATTTGATAATTATTTGATAATTAGCTTGTAATGAAGATTAGTGTGTGTTGAGTATTGATTCCCCGGATTTGGTTTTGATGATGAACAAACATAAATATCGTGAACTAACTCTTTGTGAGCGCAGTTATGGAGATCGTCGCCAAATTTCTATGAACATCAAAAGCAACGTCTCAAGACTTCTCAAAGCGCGTGAACGTGTGCTTGAAGCTTCGTTGAAGCTCAATGACCATTATTGAAGTCATGAAGATTCGATTGAAGCTTTTGAAGACGATTCGTCAAGTTTATTTTATGTCTTCTAGATTCATTTTGTAGAATGTTAAGCCTTGAGTAGGTCTTACGTTTTAATCTTCATAACGCTCATATCTTAGAGCTAGGATCTTAGTAGAAGTCCATACGATCCTTCCCGAAGCTTCGCGCTTCGATTCGCGACTTCTTGTGCATGTTAGTTGGTTCAAGAAGAAGAACCAACCGACTAGATGGTAATCTAGTCGGTCGGCAAAGCTTCTTGAACAGACTAGAATGCCTTCTCAATTCTAAGCTCTTTACTGTTTACAGTTAGTCGGTCAAAGAAGGTTCACATACCGACTAGTTGTGAAACTAGTCGGTCAGTGATCCTTCTTAGACCGACTAGTTGAGCTTCTACTGTACAGCCCATCTTACTGTTTACAGTTAGTCGGTCAAAGCACAACGACCGACCGACTAGTTGTGAAACTAGTCGGTCAGAAGTTTTTCTTAAACCGACTAGCTGTATTTGAACTCAGACTATTTGTTTTATCTCTTAGTCGGTCTAAGTTGACTTACTGACCGACTAGTTATGAAACCAGTCGGTTGGCAAGTCTTCTTGGACCGACTAGTTATTCATTCCCTGAACTTCACTTCTTGGCTGTTCATCTCTTAGTCGGTTCATGTTGTTTCACCGACCGACTAGTTGATGAACTAGTCGGTCAGTGATCCTTCTTTGACCGACTAGTCTGCCTCTGAATAGAGCCGTTGGAGCATTAAATGCCACGATTTTTGCTCTCTTTCCTCTATCCTATATATACTTGGAGTGCTACATTCATTGCACAAAAATGCTGATATTAATTGATCTTTAGAGAATCAAAGAGAAGGATTTAATCTTCATTCAAAGCTCTTTCATTCCATTCAAGAATCTCTCCCTCACTCTTATTTCAAAAGAGAGATTCATTGATTGTGAGCCTTCCAAGCCAAGTGCTTGATTCTAGGTCACCAACATCCACCTAGGACTCCATTGCTGGTCATCTACTTGGAGCTAGGGTTTGGTGCCCTTCATCTTCCCGAAAATCATTCTTGCCCTAAAATCGTAAGTTTTACTCAAGGCATAGGATTTTGTCGGTAAGTTCGTATTTCATTTACATTGATATAACAAATGTTTTTCTCTCGGTTGTGAGAGATTGTTTGTGATCTCGGGTTGTGGGAGTCACAATTACATTGTGTATGATTTGGTCTTGTAGAGGTTTTTCTACAAGAATTTCATAGTGCAAATCTTGGGTTAGAGGTTTCTAACGCAAGTATCCGGAGGGGATCCGGGTGTTTGGGACGTAGGATCACCGGGAACAAGTCAGGGAGACTTGGGTGGATCCGAACCCGTTATATCGTTTGTTTGCGATTGCATTTTATTTGTTGTCCATATTTACATTTCCGCATTTCCGCATTGTTGGTTGAAGTTTGCAAGATAATTAGGAATTATCTTCTTAATTATTTTAAAGTACTATTCACCCCCCCTCTAGTACTTGTACAGTAGATATGTAGGGCATTACATTTGGTATCAGAGCCAAGTACCTAGCTATGTCTTCCAACGACAACAAAGCCGTACGTCCACCTTCAGACTACAACACCTTCATGAACCGTGAAGGAGCTTCTTCGATGATGGAAGGACACTCCTCGACGAGGCCTCCTTTCTTCAACGGTACCAACTACGAGTACTGGAAATACCGGATGGAAACTTTCCTCTGGAGTGCTTCATTGTGGAGAGCCACGTTGACGGAGTACGTCGAGCCCGAAGAAGAAAGTTTCGCGAAGTGGACTACCGTGGAGGTCGCCGCGGAGGTAAACAATGCCAAGGCAATGAATGCCTTGCAATGAGCTTTGGAGCCCGAGGACTTCAACAAGATATGCACATGTAAGAGTGCATATCAAATCTGGAACTCCCTCCTCATCTTGCATGAAGGAACGAGTAGTGTAAGAGACTCTAAACTCATAGTTGTTAATAAAGATTTCGAATTATTTCATATGCAACAGGGTGAGAAGATGAAGGAGTATTATGCTCGCTTCGTCGACATCACCAACGAGTTGGAGGCTCTTGGTAAGACCTACATCCAAAAGGAGAAAGTCTCGAAGATCATCGATGGACTTCCTTCTTGTTGGGAGAAACGTACCTTCGCCATCGAGGAAGGTAACGATATGAGTAAGTATACTGTTATCCAACTAATGGGTACCTTGATGTCTTATGAGGTACACAAGGATAGCAAACTTAAGTTACATGACAAGATGAAGTCCTACTTGAAGCAAGACGAGCCAAAGAAAAAGGCGATTGCGTTCAAGGCCGCTCCATCCACATCCACATCTACCGATGATAAAGAATCGGAAGAAGAGTTGGACTTGGAGTCCATTGCCCTCATGGCAAAGAAGTTCAACCGGTTCTTCCGGAAAGGTAATTTCAAGAACAAATCTAAATGTGGTTCTTCTAACGCATCCTCTCCTTTGTGTTTCAAATGCAACAAGCCAGGACACATGAAAGCGGATTGTCCTCAAAACAAGCAAAAGGAGAAGTGGTAGGCGCCAAAGTTTGACAAGTCCAAGAAGTACAAGAAAGGGTACAAGAAAGGGCTTGTTGGGACATTCACCGACTCCGAGGACTCGTCAAGTGGAGAGTCGGACGATGAACAAGTGGAGCAAGCATACATGTGCTTCATGGCACGAGAGGAGCATGTTCAAGAGTCTTCCTCCGATGATAGCGACAACGAAGGCGATGAGGTAACTATGGATGACCTTAGATTAGCTAACGAGCAAATTTGGTCTAAATATTCTAAATTAGTAAATCATTATACTAAGACCAAAGATGAGTTAGTTAGTCTCCAAACCTCGCCTAAATCTATCGTCACCAACAACGACACCGTTGTTGAAGAGTTGAGAAATGAGATTGTAAATCTCAAATCTCAACTTGAACATGTTCATATTGAGGAATCAGATGAACATGAGATAGCGTATTTGACTTCTCGGAACTCAACTTTGAGTATCGAGAATGAGAATCTCAAATCTCCTGTTTATGCACTCACATCGCAAGTATCCACTTTGGATGCTTCGATGCATTCTCTCACCGAGAAGTATGAGTGCACATTAGGCCGAATTAATAAATTCAATAAGGGTAAGGACCATTTGGATAAAATCCTAAATGACTTACTTCCGGCCAATCACCACATTGGCTTGGGGTATAAGATGGGAAGTTCATCCAAATCGGCCACTACCTTTGTTAGGCCAACTTCCGGTGACTCAACGAGTGGAAGCAAACACTCTATTGGTAGTTCATTTACCAATGGTGTTTTCACCTCGTACACACCCTCATTTGGAAAGAAACCCACTTTGGGTGGACCTCCAAAGAAGGGTCATGCTTATATATACACAAATACCATGCCACGTAGGAACACATGTCCTACTCCACAGCATATGATGACTTTTATGCACCACATCCACAGGCACGTGCACACCATGTGAGACACCCTCACGCACGTGTTCCTCAACATGCATATGTTCACTCACATCATCATATGAATAAATATCATCATGCACCATTTCATCATGTGCCTTATGCCTATCCACGACATGCATCACGTAGAAATCAACAACACATGCATGCTCCCAATAGGAATAGGGCTGCCAAAATCTTCACTATTTGGAGCCCAAAGGACACAAGCATGAATGAAAAACAAGTTTATATGAATTCTAATTTTATGAATGTCGTGCATAGTGATAATTATGTGGGAAAGTCTAAGTCCAATTGGACTTGGCTTCCAAAGGTCTAATCTTTTTGGACCCAATGACCTTGGGTACCATGATACGATATTTTCTATCTATAGGTACTCAAGAGAAAGAAACGGAGCAACAAATCCAAATTTGGCTCCAAGAATAATTGGATACTCGATAGCGGGTGTTCAAAACACATGACGGGTGACGCTCAATTGCTCTCCGGAGTGGTGCCCATTGCAAATGGAAACCGGGTAGTCTTTGGAGGCAATGAGAGCGAAACCATCATAGGTGTTGGCAAAGTGGGTAATCCTTCTAAACCACTAATAAGTGATGTTTACCTTGTTAAATGATTAAACCACAATCTTATTTCAATAAGCCAACTTTGTGACAAAGGTTACAAAGTTAGCTTTGCGAAAGGAATGTGCCATATTTTAAGAAAAGATAATAATGATTTATTGTTTTCCGGCACACGTCATAAGGATATATATATCCTAGATCTTCCAAGATCACATGAACAATGTCTCATTGCCAACACAAGTGAACAACACTTATGGTATCGACGTTTTGGTCATGTGAACTTTGGAACACTCTTTAAACTTTCCAAGTTAAATTCTATTAGAGGCTTCCCTAAGATTGTCTTTTAAAAGAAAAGCTTTTGTGACTCGTGTCAACGAGGCAAGCTTTCAAAATCTTCATTTAAACCTAAGAAAGGTATTTCTTCTTAGCGGCATTTAGAGCTATTACATCTAGATCTTTTTGGGCCAACTAGAGTTGCTTCATTAGGTAATGCTAGATATGGACTTGTCATCATTGATGACTTTTCTAGATTTACTTGGGTATTTTCCTTAAGTAATAAAAATGATGCTTTTGAAAACTTCACAATCTTTGTTAAGAAAGTACAAAATCTCATTGGAACCACCATTGTCACTATTCGTAGTGATCATGGAGGGGAATTTGAGAATGAGTCTTTCTCAACTTTTTGTGATGAAGTTGGTATTACTCACACCTTTTCTTTCCCTCGCGCACCCCCTCAAAATGGTGTTGTTGAGAGGAAGAATAGGACGCTGGTAGAATGTGCTCGCACTTTGCTTGATGATAGCCAACTTGGCCATCAATTTTGGGCGGAAGCGGTACATACCGCTTGCTATGTGTTTAATAGAATAATTTTGAGGCCCGGCACCAAACAAACTTGTTATGAATTGTTGTTTGGTAGGTTGCCTCAAGTTAAACATTTTCGAGTTTTTGGTTCAAAATGTTTCATTAAAAACACGTATGTAGTTTGGACAAATTCGATCCAAGATCCTATGAGGGGATATTTGTTGGATATTCCTCCCGTAGCATAGCCTATCGGATATACAACAAACGAACCTCAACGATCGAGGAATCACTTCATGTCTCATTTAATGAAGGTTTTGTCCCAACTAGAATTACTAATGATGATGACTCTATGGATGTCTTATGTGATTCTATTGGTAATTCTAACTCTATTGATTCTAATGTTACTAACCCTACTAATGAATCTTTTGAGAATGTTCCTAATGATCAGGAAATTCCCAAACGGCTTCCTACCGTTCGTGACCATCCCCATGAGCAAGTCATTGGCAACATCCTTGATAGTGTCAAGATGAGATCTCAAGTCAACTACTTCGCTTATTGTGCCTTTGCCTCCTCGATAGAGCCAAAGAATATTAACGAAGCGTGCGAAGATAGTGCTTGGATCCTTGCCATGGAGGAGGAACTCATTCAATTCGAGAGGAATGCGGTTTGGGAGCTTGTTCCTTTGCCTTCGAAGAACCACACCGTTATAGGAACGAAGTGGATTTTCAAGAACAAGACCGACGAAAACCAAATCGTCGTCCAAAACAAAGCTTGGTTAGTTGCTCAAGGCTACCGTTAAGAGAAAGGTCTCCAAATTCACCAAATGAACGATGAAATCTTCATCCACCAAACCAAGTACACGGTGGAGTTGCTAAAGCGATTTGGAATGGAGAATGCCTCCGGAAAGAAGACTCTAATGAGCACTACTACGCATCTTGATAAAGATACGGGCGGAAAAGATGTAGACATTCGTCTATATCGAGGTATGATAGGTAGTTTACTATATCTTACTGCAAGTAGGCCCGATATTATGTTTTCCGTTTGTGTATGTGCTTGTTATCAGTCTCAACCTAAGGAATCTCACTTAGTAGCGGTAAAACGTATTTTCCGTTATTTAAGTTACACACTTGACTTTGGATTACTTTATCCAAAGTCTAGCACATATGAGTTAATCTCATATAGTGACGCAGATTATGCGGGATGCAAATCCGACAGGAAAAGTACTAGTGGCACTTGCCATTTTATAGGAAATTCTATTGTCTCTTGGTTTTCCAAGAAGCAGAATTCCGTATCATTTTCAACCACCGAGGCGAAATATATTACCGCCGGTGCCGCGTGTGCTCAGGTTCTTTGGATGAGACACAATCTTAAAGACTTTGGTAAAAACTGTGATATTTGCCCTATCATGGTGGACAACGAAAATGCAATATGTCTCTCTAAGAATCCGATACACCATTCCCGTTCTAAACACATAGATGTCCGTCACTATTTCTTAGATGATCATGTTGCTAAAAAGGACATCATTTTAGTGTACGTTGAAACCCAGAAGCAAATTGCCGATATTTTCACGAAACCACTCAAGGAAGATTCCTTTGTGCGGTTACGTCGAGAATTGGGGATTATGGGTGAATCCGAGATTTAGGATTCATATTTTGTTCAATAATCTTGCATGCTATTAAATTTCTTAATATTTGCACATGCTAGATTTATTGGAATTTTCTGGAATTTTTGTTGAATTTTCGGAATTTATGCTTGAATTATTCATGAACGTCAAATTTAAGATTTTCGATGTTTAATGGGGTAGTATAATGATTAATTAGAGTATCTCGATGTTTCGTCCAAGTGCGATTAGGAGAGGACTCAAAATTTCAAATTTTCAAATTTTTGGACTCTCTTAGTCGGTCCAAGTTCATTGGCCGACTGACTAGATTCAGTTCTAGTCGGTCAGTGAATGAGCTTAGACCGACTAATTCTTGCTCAGAATTTTGGCTTCAGTTACTGTTTGCACTTAGTCGGTTCAAGCTCATTGGCCGACCGACTAGATCGTCATCTAGTCGGTCAGCGCTTGAACTGTGACCAACTAGATGCATCGTGGACTGCTTTGTCTTTTCGACTTCCAATCGATTTATTTAGCCCCTAACCGACAAATTCTCTCTCCAGTCGGTTCGAAAATCATCCCCAACTCAAAAACCCCCGTGCCTCTTCATCTCCTCCGTCGATTCTGATCGTTTTCCGGCCATCTCTGATCAACTCCGGCCGTCGATCTTCTCCATCTCCACCTAGGGTATTAATCTAACCTCCTCTCAGCTTCTAGGGTTAGGGTTTCTTAGATTTCATTCGATTTCAGCGTTTTTAGGGTTTGTGTTAGGGTTCTTACTTTCGATTTCATGCGTGTCTCATCTCGATTATGGCGAGAACACGTATTCCAGTCGACCCCTCACGTCCGTCACCTATGACCGTTGAGTCGCCTCCTACGGACCCCCCGCAACCCAAACGAACTCCTCCCAAACGCCAATCTAAAACGACCCATCCTTCGCCGTCTTCGCCTCCTCTTAAGAAGAAGAGGACGGCGACCGCCAAGCCTAGATCTCAGCCTAGGAAACAGACCATTTCTCCAGCTTCATTCCGTGCACCCACTCCTCCAGCTGATTCTGATTCCGACACGGAATATATTTCGGAGACCGAGCATACCGCTCAGGATCCTACTCCTCCATCCTGATCTAGCACTCGTCAGCCTAAGGGGAAGGCTCCCATTCCAGTTGGCGGTGTCGATATCTCGTTGTGTCGCGATGACCCTATATGTCTCGCGGCTTACAATCGTATCGAGCACTGTCCGCTATTGTTGGAGCACTTCATTCAGTTCTCCGACTTCCCCCATCTTGCTGATCTTCTATCCTATTCCGGCCTTATCGTTTACCTTCGCCATGACCCTAAGCCGAATCCACACCCGTATCCCCGTCTAGTCAAGCTATTCTATGCAAACCGTGTTCGCGGTCAGTACGACGAGACCCATTCCATTGAGACGACTGTCTTGGGGACACCGATTATCCTCACGGCAGAAATCTTATGGGATTTGTTAGGTGTCTCCTCGTCTGGCCTTCTTCCATCTGATATCTCTGTTGACGATATTTCTGAGCTTGATCAGGTGATGCTCGCCGAGATTTTCCAAGTCATCCCTCCCGCCATGATTGGCGTCCCATCCAAGTCTTTTAAGCCGAATGCCTGGGTTCTAAATCTTATCTTGAAGTCGTGCCTCCTTCCGAAGTACGGCTCATCTTCCTTGCCTTCCCAGCCATTCCTCAAGCTCATTTACGCTATTTTCATGGGGAGTGAGATCAATTGGGCACAGATTATTCTTGACAAGATGGACTCCTTCAAATGTATTCGAAAGTCCACCAAGTCAGCCCACATTCCATACCCGTGCCTATTGACTCTCGTCTTCCGTCACTTCCATGTCCCTCTTCCTCCTAATGATGAGCGTCCTCTCGGTCCCCCTCTGAATGCGACGTCCGTCAAGAAGTCTCTTGTGGTGCTTCGTCACGTTCAGAGGACGACCCCTTCTGCTTCAGCCTCTGCTTCAGCCTCTGCTTCAGCTGCTCCTGCTCCCTCTCCTACTCTCGTTGAGCTTTCACGTTCGTTGAGACGCGTGGAGTCTCGTTGTGCTTATTCTGAGGAGATGCTTGCTCGCATCTGCTCTCGCTTGGGCATAGAGGTTCCTCCATCTGTTTCTGACGATGAGGAGATGTATGAGGATGAGCTCCAGGAGCTAGTTGGATCTGCTGCTCGTGCCCCAGAGGGTCCGTCAGCTGCTGCTGCTGCTACTTCTGCCTGTGCCCCCGAGAGCACACCTGCTGCCACCATTCCTCCGGTGGATACTACGTCTGGTGCTCCCGAGGCCACTCCCGTTGCGACTGTGGACACTCCTGCTGATCCAGTGACCACCACTCCTTCTGCAGAGCCTGCTGCTACTGCAAATCCTCCCGCTGCCTCCTGAGCTTCTTTGGAGGACTCTCCTGTGCACATTGGATGATATATGTAGTGTGAGAGAGTTGGGTAGGATAGATGGTGGTTATGGATTTTGTGATGTATTTTGATGTTGTTTTGGATGGAGTTTTGATATTTTTTGTATGTATGTCATACTCCGGTATCTGCTGTGATATTATGATGTATTTTTTGGGCTTCGATCTGAGGATCGCTTATATGTATGTTGGCAGATGTATCATTTTGTTGTATCATATCTGATATATATATATACATCATTTTGCCTTTTACTTCCGTGTGCACATTTTATATATTTTGTCAGTCTCTGATATTGACTTCGTCGCTCGACGATTAAATCTTGATTTAATAGAAATTATTTCTATGAAAACATAGAATTGTTTTCCATGCACTAAATTCATCAAGAATGTTGATATTGGAGAGTATATTCCATAACTCAATTCGTGAAATTGATTTGAGTTTTGATGTTTTTATTTTTCAACTTTCGACTATAGTACCGTTGGCACGCTTTGATTTAATTCGTATTTTCCTTTGGTGTCATTTGGACCATGGTCATATTCTGTGACTCCTGTGCTTTTATTTAAAGCCATTGTTGTTGTCGTTGTTCTCCTCCCACTCTTTTTGCTAATGCCAAAGGGGGAGAGAATTAATAATGACAATGTGCTAAATGATAATTTAAAGCAATTTTCCAAGAATCCAATTTGATATGTTAGATTCAGGGGGAGTTAAGATATAAAAATGGATTTAGATCCTAAATTTCGATAATTGGATTCACATTTTGTACTTTACTCGTCTGCTTGATGCTTATGAATATTATTGAATATGGAATTAACATGTCATCAATGCAGGGGGAGTAAGTAAATTACATTTGAATCATTATTTTCGATTATTATTTATGTTGGTTTGTCATCACCAAAAAGGGGGAGAATGTTGAGTATTGATTCCCCGGATTTGGTTTTGATGATGAACAAACATAAATATCGTGAACTAACTCTTTGTGATCGCAGTTATGTAGATCGTTGCCAAATTTCTATGAACATCAAAAGCGACGTCTCAAGACTTCTCAAAGCGCGTGAACATGTGCTTGAAGCTTCGTTGAAGCTCAAGGACCATTATTGAAGTCATGAAGATTCGATTGAAGCTTTTGAAGACGGTTCGTCAAGTTTATTTTATGTCTTCTAGCTTCATTTCATAGAATGTTAAGCCTTGAGTAGGTCTTAAGTTTTAATCTTCATAACGCTCATATCTTAGAGCTAGGATCTTAGTAGAAGTCCATACGATCCTTCCCGAAGCTTCGCGCTTCGATTTGCAACTTCTTATGCATGTTAGTTGGTTCAAGGCGAAGAACCAACCTTCTAGATGGCAATCTAGTCGGTCGGCAAAGCTTCTTGAACCGACTAGAATGCCTTCTCAATTCTAAGCTCTTTACTGTTTACAGTTAGTCGGTCAAAGAAGGTTCACAGACCGACTAATTGTGAAACTAGTCGGTCAGTGATCCTTCTTAGACCGACTAGTTGAGCTTCTACTGTACAACCCATCTTACTGTTTACAGTTAGTCGGTCAAAGCACAACGACCGACCGACTAGTTGTGAAACTAGTCGGTCAGAAGTTGTTCTTAAACCGACTAGCTGTATTTGAACTCAGACTATTTGTTTTATCTCTTAGTCGGTCTAAGTTGACTCACCGACTACCTAGTTGTGAAACTAGTCGGTTGGCAAGTCTTCTTGGACCGACTAGTTATTCATTCCCTGAACTTCACTTCTTGGCTGTTCACCTCTTAGTCGGTTCATGTTGTTTCACCGACCGACTAGTTGATGAACTAGTCGGTCAGTGATCCTTCTTTGACCGACTAGTCTGCCTCTGAATAGAGCCGTTGGAGCATTAAATGCCACGATTTTTGCTCTCTCTTTTCTCTATCCTATATATACTTGGAGTGCTGCATTCATTGCACAAAAAGGCTGATATTAATTGATCTTTAGAGAATCAAAGAGAAGGATTTAATCTTCATTCAAAGCTCTTTCATTCCATTCAAGAATCTCTCCCTCACTCTTATTTCAAAAGAGAGATTCATTGATTGTGAGCCTTCCAAGCCAAGTGCTTGATTCTAGGTCACCAACATCCACCTAGGACTCCATTGCTGGTCATCTACTTGGAGCTAGGGTTTGGTGCCCTTCATCTTCCCGAAAATCTTTCTTGCCCTAAAATCGTAAGTTTTACTCAAGGCATAGGATTTTGTCAGTAAGTTCGTATTTCATTTACATTGATATAACAAGTGTTTTTCTCTCGGTTGTGAGAGATTGTTTGTGATACCGGGTTGTGGGAGTCACAATTACATTGTGTATGATTTGGTCTTGTAGAGGTTTTTCTACAAGAATTTCATAGTGCAAATCTTGGGTTAGAGGTTTCTAACGCAAGTATCCGGAGGAGATCCGGGTGTTTGGGATGTAGGATCACCAGGAACAAGTCGGGGAGACTTGGGTGTATCCGAACCCATTATATCATGTGTTTACGATTGCATTTTATTTGTTGTCCATATTTACATTTCCGCATTTCCGCATTGTTGGTTGAAGTTTGCAAGATAATTAGGAATTATCTTCTTAATTATTTTAAAGTACTATTCACCCTCCCCCTCTAGTACTTGTGCAGTAGCTACGTAGGGCATTACAGTGTGCTCATGCTGAATGATTATCATTTTATTTTCATTATGAAGGTCTAGAGCCATTTGTGTGTGGATTGGGATTAATTAGGGCTTGTGTGGTTGATTAGTAATTATTTATCTCTAGCACTTTAAATTGGTCTTGCATGCCTTGAAATGGATGCTAGATAGTGTGGATTGATGGGTTGTGCCCTATATTTCATTGAATCATGCACTACCCTTGGTAGGGCCGTAGAAGGGTGGTGTACCTTAAGGGTCACACCTACATGCATGATCCGTGCATTCTATTGACACAGATGCAAGGATCGATTCACGAGCTTAAGTTAGTGATTTTAACCCACTAATCAACACATCAATGAATCAGGCATTACCCTTGGTGGGGCCGTAGAACGGCGGTGTGCCTTAAGGGCATTACCTAGGTGCACAACCCTCGCATACCTTGAAATGGATGCGAGGGTTGATTCATTTAGGAGGGACCTATTTCTAATCAACTCACAACCCTAATGAAATCCCATTCCACACACTCTTCCTTGATTGACTAGCTCCACACTTTGGTCTCCACCCTACCTAGCATGGGTTTGGCTCGACCGTTTCACCCCACACTTCCACTCACCATGCTTGTTAGTTTAGTTGGTTGTACAAACACTTTTTGCCTTCCTTAGGCAATTGAAATTGTGATTGTGAAACGACTTGTCTCTGTGGATTTGACCCCATACGCATGAGTTTATATTGCATTTGACACTCCTTCTCTTGGGAGGAGAGCGTATGCATCCTACTTAGATTGTGCATGCTCTCGAGGTCAATCACCACTCCCCTCGCTACCGAACGACCCTCGTCGTCAGTCGTAAGCCAAGGGGCCGTCCCTTGCCACTGAACGAACCTCGATCATCATCGGCCATAAGTTAAATGGGCCACTCCCCTCCCTACCGAACGACCCTCGTTGTCATCCGTAAGACAAGGTGCCAACCCTTGCGACTGAACGACCCTCGATCGTCATCGACCATAATTCGAAGGAGCCACACCCATCGCTACCAAACGACCCTTGTCATTAGTCATAAGCCAAGGGGCCGACCCTTGCCACTGAACGACCAATGATCATCGTCGGCCATAAGTCAAAAGAACCACTCCCATTGCTACTGAACGACCCTTGCCGTTAGCTGTAAGCCAAGGGGCCAACCTTTGCCACTGAACGACCCGTGATCGTTATCGGCCATAAGTCGAAGAGACCACGCCCCTCGCTACCTAACGACCCTCATCGTTAGCCGTGAGCCAAGGGGTCAATCCTTGCCACGGAAAGACCCTCGATCGTCATCGGCTTTAATTCGAAAGGGACACTCCCCTCGCCACAGAACAATGATGGCCCTTAATGGCTTACGGTCTTAAGATCATATCTATCAGGTGAAAATGCCTAACACATCGACGACCCAAGTTTCAATTGGTTCTTAAATTAAAATTTGAGTCATTGAGGGGCCACACACACATATTCACATACTCAAATGAAGATAGAATAAACTTAAAAGTTGTTTTTATTCATTCAACATGGTTACATGAAACCTACATCAACAATATACTAGCCTAAGAGGGATGAGCACTCTTTGGCATAAAGACGTTCTAGAATGCTTCCATTTGCCACGGTGAACCTCGCCGTATGCTCCTACTTAGGAAACTCGGTTTCCTTCTCCGATTTGGCTGCTTTGGCTCGAAGCTCGGCCATCTCTTCCTTGTAAGCCTTAGCTAACTTTTTCGATTCAGTAGCCTTGGTTCGAAGCTCGACTATCTCCCTCTTCGAGGCTTCAAGTTCGGCCTGGAGCTCGGACCTCTCCCTCCCCCATTGGACCTTGGCCGATTTTCTAACGGCAGATATGAACGAGAGGCTAGTCTTGGCCTTCGAAGCTGCCCACTCGGCCTCAGCCTTGGCCACAAGTGCTCTCCACAAGTTCTCTTCCATATTCTTCATATGGGCCTCGAGCTCAGAAGCCTTGTGCACGGCGGTTTCTGCCCAACATCGTCCCTCGATTATGTCGGCGGCCTGGCGACGTAAAAATGAGCCAAAGATGGACACATATGGAAAGCGTCCATTTAAAACTTCCAAGTTATAAGAGAAACAAATGGTGGATAACTGACTTGATGGAGGCAACCCACGAAGAAGTTTTCCACCCTCTTAATGTCCAATCCTTTGAAGGAGCTCTAAATCCAAGGGAAGAATGGAGTTTTCCACTAGTCGAGCAGTCGTCCCAATGTCCAACAGGGCCAACTCTTCCTTCCGAATGATAAATGGAGGCTGATGAGGTTTGCCTCGAACAGATCCCGAGGAACCAGTCGAGAGCTAATTCAGGATCAGAGCTCGATCAAATTCTGAAGGAATATGGCCGACCATGGGAGCATGTGGGTTGATACCACCCCCATGGCCATCTATCTAGAGGATGAATCATGGGGGGCTCAACCGTCCCCTGAGAATCGAGAGGAGCCACTTCCCGACCCACCAAATCCTGGGTCGAAGAGCTACAACCTTTCGCTATGAGCGAAAGGGGAGGGTTCGTTTCCATGAACCTCATTCTCTTTTCAGAGTCCTCCCCTTTATGAGGGGGAGGACCCCGCTTCTTGCTAACAGTCTCGGTAGGCTTGAGAGCCGCAACAACGTCTATACCCTCCACCACCAGAGGCTCCGAAACAATGATGGAGGCAATCAGCGGGACAGAGAGAGCGATAGCTTGACTCGGAACCGCCTCGATGAGGCATAGGAGGATGACCATGAGGTCCCCCTGGCCTCACCTCCCTCAGAGGAGGAGCTCTGACTAAGGAGAAGAGGAGACTGAGCACTTGATCCCTCAGCGCTTTTCTTCTTCCTGCGATGTTCCCTCCAGACTTGACCTAGTACAGGGTCCATACTTCTGTGAGCTCCACCAGCCATATCTGCAAACAACAAATATAATTATCATAAGTGGTTGCAATAGGGGCACAGAAGCAGTATGCATTACCCAGACTCCACAAAACAGTCTTCAGTCAATGGTTGTCTAACAAATAAGAAGTCGACCTCTCCTGCCTCAGTCGACTCAAAAGAAGTTTAGCCGCTTCGACCTCACTTGATATTAACCTGAACTCTTCAACGATATCAGGGTTAGGATAGCCCCAGTGGTTAAGCATCGGTCATATATCGGGGAGAATAACAAACACGAAAGTGTCTTCCTATCTAGGATCAGAGAGCAGGAGGTCGTAGATGAGTCTCCTTGTGGGGTGAGCGACAATATGATACCACACATTGCGAGGGTCGACTATTACCCAAAAGACGTGCTTAAATAGCCGAATGGATGGTTGAAGCCCACAAAGCTCACAAAGCACAACGAAGCAGACCATGGGATGAATGGCCTGAGGTGCAAATTGACAGAGAGAAAGTCCCAATGAGCATAGAATCTCTATGATAAAAGGGTGAAGAGGGAAGCGAAGCCCAAGATGGAAAGCAAACTCGATCCTTCGAGGGAAGCAACCTCTCTCATCAAACCCTGGCAACCTAACCCTATAAGTGGACATATGCAATCCGACCAAACGCTAGCAACTAGATCATGAGAGAACTCTGTCACTTTTTTCAAAATCACATGGGGTACCTCTAAGTTCGGATCCCTTCGATGAATTGAAGGCACTGGTTCTATTCGAAGCCCTTTTCCTTTGCCAAGAAACTTGTCGTATTGAGGAGGCCGAGGCCGCAACATGAGTTCTTCATATGACGTCTCTTGTATCCTTCTCGGTGGAAACTTGCACATATAGATTTAAAGAGGAATCTAGATCAGTTCAGGAAGATACCTTATCGAAGTCAACAAACACCAACGGAAGCAATGGATGAGTTGAGCT
Organism: Scilla litardierei; assembly: GCA_030789695.1. Taxonomy (NCBI): domain Eukaryota; kingdom Viridiplantae; phylum Streptophyta; class Magnoliopsida; order Asparagales; family Asparagaceae; genus Scilla; species Scilla litardierei. Next base: position 18,708 of record JAULAV010002762.1, on the reverse strand, counting down.
TTCAAAAATCTGGAGGCGAAACAAGAAAGCTTCTTGTTTCTCCTCCCCTTCTTTTATACAAAGGATCCCAACAAGCAGTTGTCCGATGAGCGACACGTGTCTGAGTCTGACCTTAAGAAAGATGAGGATTGATTTTGAGATGAAGGGGTTTTGGCAGCGTAAATCAAATCAACCATTTCGAATGTCGTGCCCATTTAATGAGAATATACATCATGCGGTCTCATTCAGCACTGTTTCTTAAAACACGAATGATGGGGGGCCATTGTTGGTGCTCGGGTACGGTCCATGAAGCGGTGTCAAGATACACAGCCCAATTAGAGCATACGACCTCGACCACGAAACCCGAAACCCGTCATTGAGGCTGAATAATACTCAGTTAAAGGAATAACTCATTCGACCGTTGGACTTCCACTGATACTCCGGGAGGAATTAATGGGACCGAGTAAATAGGCAGCCGTTATCATTAATCTCAGAGAAGATCCCACCATGATCAATGATGGCCGATTATTCGCAATCAGCAGATCGTCATCTATAAATACCCGAAAGGACAATGTAAAGGGGGTTCTAACTCCCAAGGTACGAGATAACCTACACTCTAACCCTTTAGTGTCTACTTCATATATTTCTTCCTCCTTATATCTTGTAGAGACTGACTCAAGGCGAACCTCCTTGGCTCAATCTTGACGGCCCCAAGATTCTCCTTAAAGTTCCCATCTAACTTAAGCATCGGATGGGATTTGGGTCGGAACCCAGATCCGACCCCTCTGACGCTTCCTTGTAGTGCAGATTATCGAGGCTCGACTCAGTGGGAGGCTCGTACGACATCATTTTACCAGCAGGAAGGTTGTGCAGGTTCTCTTCAATACCAATTAATCGAGGCTCGATCCATTTGAGGGTCGAACGAGCATCTCAAGTCGACTACAAATTGTCAATGACCTCGGTTCTACTGACATAGGGTCCCACTCAACCGGCTGACGAGGCTCCAACTCAGTAAAAGGGTCCAGTCATCATCATTATTGTTTTCGTCATTTTTAGCCTTAACAAAACCCCAAAGGAATATAGAAGAGCCTTAAAACAAAAAACCCCAACCAGCCCCATTCGCTGCCCCTTCCGTCCTTTGCTAATGTGAACCGAGGTAGATGGACACAATTAGATAAATATTTCCTATTAGTATTTAGTGTTTGTGTTGGAACTGGGTACGTCAGGTTTAACCCAGGGGTTAAAACGTAAATATCAAAAGATTAAGTGGGCTATATGCAATTTACATTGCCCTTTGTGGATAATTGAAATTAAGAGAAGTAAAGGGTTCCAAATGTAAAAGTGTTATCCTAACTATCCTACAGTTGGAAGAGAAACAGTGTTTTTGCAACGTAAAGATTCCAACGTAAATAAATTTCCTCACTATTCCTATCTATACACCGGGGAGTCTTTGTGAGAGACATGTTATTCTTACATTCTTTTCTACCAACAAAAGGAAGAAAAAAACAAGATAATCTTGGTGGTGAAATAATGTTTGATTTCCCTCGTGATTCCAATCCCGGTCCAAATGGCATTGTAATTCCTCCCTTGATCTTTATTCTACTGCGTATAGAAGGTATGTATTTAGCCTCTCTAAATTTCTACATTGGTGTCAAAGCCCTTATGTAGAGGAATTCGTTGTTTTCTCATTGGAATATAATCGACCCTGCCAAATTTTTTTGTTTTCTAAGGATCGGCCCATGGGACCGCCCACTTTGTTCATGCGCCACATGGTTTCGCTTCACTCGTCGTCGATCCATCGTAGAGCTTTTCAAGCCTTCACTCAGCCATCGCGCAACCGCCCTTTGCCGTGAGGGGAAACACCCCCTCTATTTTGGATTGTGGCTCTTCTATAGAGATTCGCCCACTGACCGATCGGCCATGAGGTTCGTCCCCCTTGATGCTTGGCCAAGGGCTTTGCCCCCTCTATTTTGGCCATAGGAACCTATCCTGTTGCATTCGACGATCGATGAAGAGAGGCTACACCCCCTTCCATTGATTGATCGGGGGGTCGCCCACCCAAGGGATGCGACACATATGGCTCTGGCCCCTCCATTGGGTCAGTCATGGGCTACACCCTACCCTGCCACTCAGATATGCTCGACTATACTGATCCGCCCCTTAAAACCGCTTACCATGGGCTTGCATCACTTCACTGTGGCTTGGCCACAGTGTTGTGCCCCCTCGTTGGGATGTGCTCACTAGGAGTTGCCGGATGTGGCTACAACCGTCCTCCAATTGAGTTTGGCCATGACCTATGTTGTGGCCAATTTTTTGATTTGGGCATGGCCCTTGCAAAACGGATTATTGAAAGTGGTTGTTGGACTCTTTGGGCATGCATTATTTTCATTTGGGACTTCCTGTTGCAATAATTGGGCCATTGTTATTTACATATAGTAGCATATTATAATTCATGATCAAATTAATTCCTTAAGATGAAATGTTTTTAAATAATTACAAGATTAGTTCTTGCAAAATATAATTAGATCAGGAGTTTATATATATAATGTTATCTAGATTATTGATTTTCTGTAACATTGCATGGACTATTAGTTTCTTAAGAATAATATGCAAGAGTTTGTCAATGCATATGAAGAGCATGAAATGCTTAGTTGCTCAAGATAATTCTTAATGAAACTCATGACTGATGCAAGTCATTTATGTCTGTAAATTTTTTCTTCTAATGCATATGTTTCTTATTAATTCCTAAGCATGTTTCTGCTATACGAATTTGCATGAGTTAATATATTTAATTTTCTCATGGACTCTTAAAGTTGTACATTAACAGTAATAATTTAAATTGGTAATTTTAGTTTGCTAATGTTATGAAGTGCTTTCTGGGGGAGAACACATGCCTTTATTATAGGGAAATAAGGAAGAATTTATGTAATGGTAGGATACAGTAATCATGTAAGATACAAACTCCTAATTTGCTACAGGATAGGAACGTCCCTGATAATACACTGTGTGTGAAATAGTATAATTGTGTATGCTTATATACTTGTATGCATGTATGCATGTCTACCTTGTATGTTTTTTATCTTTGTGTGTAGTGAAGTATATATGGATAAAAGGTATGTTATATGTGAATGTATGTGTGTGTATTTGTCCATCCTTAGATGTATAATAATACATATATGTAGTATGTTTACATATTTATGTAGTGATATATAAATTGGACTATGTTTGGGTATATATGGTTGTAAGTTATGTTAAAGATATTGGTGTATGTAAGTATGTGTATTGGTAGTGTATACCTAGACTAGTACTGTATGTATGTGTATATGTGGATATATGGGTGTATTGTAGGTGTACATGAAGATAGATATATGTGTATGTATTTTATTTTTTGGAAGTTTAGTGAGCATTCTTTATTAATAATAACAAAAATAGTACAGAAAATTACAGGCTAGCCACAATTAATGTGTATGCAACGGAGAGGGGATAGGGCACAGGCGCCGTCACCCTCAACCGGCAAGCCCATCAATCACAACTACCCAAATGTACAAAAGATTTCAAAAGATTTCTTTAAAAGAAGGGTTTATCCATTATCTTGTATCTCCCATCTATCCATCACAAGCTTGGCCTCAGATGAATCTGGTTCAAGGTCCAAAAGTATTGTTCTGACATCTGCTGCTATATCCTCGAATAATATAGGTGTGTATTTTTATATGTACATGTAGTTGTATGTATGAATAATGGCATGATTGTGTTGGATCCTGTGGATGGCAAACAACACTAGAAGGAGGGGTTAAATAGTGTTGTACAAATAGTAAATCTTTTTCGTTCATTGGTTAGCACAATTATAATCCTTCTAATGTTGCCTAAGAAACCAAGTAGAGTGATCTACGCTTGGTTCTTAATCAACAAGTTAATCTTATAAGCAATGTTGATCAGAAAGTTAGCACAACAGGTAGTCGACTCCCTACGAATGGTAGTCAACTCCTAGAGAGTTTTAAGGAAAAACTCTGCTGAAAGATAATAATATTACAAACAAATATCTTTACACAAATAAGTAATAATCTTCACACAACGAATATAAAAAAAAGAATTAACTTGCAATAATATGAACAAATTACAATTTGTTAGCAAATAAAGAATGCAAGAACAAGTATAAACAATCACAGAAGAATGAAAACGTAAACACAGAGATTTTTATCATGGTTCCCCTCAACTTGGGTATGTTCAGTCCTCGACCAATCCGGTACGATATTTTCCACTATTGCCTTAGCAATACAAGTACCTACCTTCACTCGTTGGGATTTCCCAAACACCTAGCCTTAACCAGGATTTTCGACTACCTAGACTTGTCTAGGATTTCCAACTCCCTTTCAATAAAGGGGAAATCAAAAGTAAAAACCGTTTCCAACTCACCACAAGAATTAGTGGAGTTTGGATTTACACCCGAAATTCTATAGCCAAAGTAAATTATAACAAGTGTATTACGTGGCTAAAAAAATTCAAATCGATCTTTAGATCACACAAAGATATAGAATGAGTCTTTGTGATCTAGATCGTTTGCTTTCAAAAATCCTTTCAATAGATAAAGAAAAATGAAGAACACGGATTTTGAAAAGTGATTTTTAATAGCCAAATGAAATTTATCTCAAAAATAATAACTTTAAAAATGATTTGAAGATTAGAAATTAAAACAGATTTGGCTAATGAGAGCAGAATGAATAAGAGATCTGAGAATTTTAGCACAAGAGAGATTTTTGAATTGATGATAATATTGTTGTGTTGAAAGATCTCATAGGGTCCTCTATTTATAGTGAAAAGAAGAGGATTCAAATTTAAAATGAGGTTTGACTTTTGTCCCAAAAATTAAGAATGAATGAGTGAAATCAGCAAGTCAAATCGTTGAAATTTGTCAGCTGGTAGTCGACTCCCTAGTAGTGGTAGTCGACTCCCAGAGTGTTTCATTGGAAAATTTGCTTCCAGCTGGTAATCGATTCCCTCCCTTGGTAGTCGACTCCCAGAGCAATTTCTCCTGAAACTTAGCTAGTAGAGAGTGTAGTCAACTCCTGGGTGTAATAGAGATTGACTACTAGGATATGAAAAAGCTAGCAATTGCTCTCAAGAGTTTAAGTTTTAAAACATTTATTTTCGAAATCATTTGTGTGTGTGCTATATCTACTTTGGCTTTAACATACTCCTAAGAACTCACACACTACACTAAGACAAGACCTTCGGGAAGCTGATCTGGTGGAAGCTTGCTTCTCCTGAATTTGAGTTCCTTATTCATTTAAGCTTGAGCACGGACTTCATCATGTGCTTGGTGTAGAACTAGCAAATTCGTCTTTGTCTTGAGTGTGGTTGAGCTTCTTCGAAGTATATGTAAAGTCACCATTTGTCGTATATCATGCACACTTGTACTGTAGTTAGTACACTAACATCATTTGGTGTGCTCATCATCAAAACCACTTAGAGGTGGGATTTGATTTCTATGAGGGGTTGTTTCATAGAATGGTATTCTTGTTAATAGCTAGAAGGAGTGAGGGTAAAATGGTCATTAGGCTTCTTGAGTTGGTAAGGGGTATACGGGTCTTTTCCTATATGTCATAATATTAGTTATTTTCTTAGAATCCTAAATTTCTAAGAAATAAAAATTGCCCATTTAAGTGTCATCATGCAAGCTAACCATGGCCTAAGCATGCCACCTTATGCTACACATGGCACATGGAGAGAAAATGCCATGGTGATGAGGATTAAAATGAAGAAAAAAAGGAGGAGGAAAAAAGAAAAGAGAAGAAACCATAGCTAAAATCAAAGCCAAAAGAAAACCCAAAACAAAAACACAAATTCCTCATTCCACCATAGACTTGGAGCCTGAAGATTGAAGAGAGGAAGAAGCTTTGGAGAAGATGAATGAGAGGAAGAAGAAGGGCCAAAGCTAGAGCTAGAAGAGAGGATGACTCTTAAGGTAGGATCTCTAGCTACTCTAGTTCGGTTTCATCCTCATGAATTGTGTTGGAAAGATGGTGAATGTTTTAAACTCTATATTCTTGCAAAATGAAAAGGAAAATGGAAATTAGTTTTTTCAATAAGTGTTGTAGCATGCTAAATATTTGTTAATATGTTAAGAATTATTCAATGCTTCCACACATATTAGTAGATTGCTACATGTTGATTAGTATGTCATGTCTTAGTAGCAATATGTTCTGTTTTCAGTTTCTGCTACTAATTGAATTGAGCATAACTTTCTATATACGTCTCCGAAAATTACAATCTAAGACAATTTGGAATTCTTATTAAGTTAGCTACAATTTTTATTTAGATACTGAACTCATATTCTGTCTAAAATTAGATTGAAATAGGTAATCTTTAACTGGGTGTCAGTCCTGGACAGATTCTGTTGTTTTTAGTTCATGTAGTGAAATTCAATTGTGTATAACATTTTGTATAATACACCATAAACCATGCTCTAATACAATATGGAAATCTTGTTAAATTTTCTACAACTTTCATCTTCGGACCAACCTCTGGTTTCGAATGTAAATGGCAAGTAACTTCTGATATTCAAAGGGTTATTTAGTACCGATCCCCTGTGTTTTCTCCGAAATTAGCAACACCCCCCTATGGTTTCAATAATTAGTAAGACCCCCCTATTGTATCCAATTTGGACTCCCCCGCCTATAGGAAGACCCCCCTAAACAGGGGGGAGGGGGATCCAAAATTGGGTGCCATATGGGGGTCTTACTAATTATTGAAACCATAGGGGGGTGTTGCTAAATTCGTAGAAAACACAGGGGGTCGGTACTAAATAACCCGATATTCAAATGTATGTTAAATCTGGGCAAATTCTGCCACTCTGTGTTGAATAACTTATAACTTTCTTTACAGATGTTCAAATAATGCATTCTTAGACAATCTGGAATATTCATTAAATTATCTAAAAAATTTCATGTTGAGACCTAAATCAGAATCTAACTATAGATGTCTGATATTCCCTGATCTTTCTTGCTAGTTAATCCAGAATTAGGGCAGACTCTGGGCCTGAAAATCCCTAAGCCATAACTTTTAGTTCAGTTATCCAAAATTTATGATTCTCATTTCTCTGGATATATATCTAAATTATCTACGGATTTCATTTAGAAATATATGTCAAATTCTAAATACAATTGTTGGTATATTATTGTTATGCTAGCATGCAAGCTGTAGTACTCTCCATGCTAATTTGTAAGTTTAATATCCATGTGAATTATGCTTAAGGGGATGCTAATATGGATATGTTTTGAACTCTATGTTTATATGCTAAGTCATGTACTAAGCTTTATTTTGGTTGCCATGTTATGCCATGATGAGCTTAAAGCTATGTCCATATCAATATGCTTCTAATATACACACTAGCATGTTTATACTATGTAACATACTCATATATCCACGTTGATAACTATGTTAGTTTCATGTTAATGGCCATGAACCATGTTTCATGCAATGGCCATGATCTGTGTTTCATGTTGTGTAAAGTTCCGTGTTGTTATAATTGAATATGATAATTGAAGCCTAATTATGGCATTAATGTGAGGATGGTAAACATGAACCTACGTGCTACATGGACCAAAGTACCATGGAAACGCCGGGGGCCACCTCTTGAATTCATGTGAGCCACATCTAGAATCCATGGGGCACCTCTTGAATCTATTATGGAGTGGTAGATAACATGGACCTACGTGCTACATGGACTAAAGTGCTATGGGAACGCCGGGGGACACCTTTTGAATCCTTGGGAGCCACCTCTAGAATACATGAGACCGCGTAAATAATGAGAATGGTGGACATTAAGGAATTATGAGTATTATGATGTGGAAAATGTGGTTCTGATAATCCTCTTTTAATTACTTGTGATCGTTTACTTATGTCCATGCTCGCCTTTACTTTTGCATACTCGAATTATTATCTGCAGTCTTTCATTTAATTCATGCTTAAGTTTCCCTTATGTATAACATTTTGCATTACAGTACTTTCTTTTCAGCATGTGCCTGTGATGTTTACTTTATTTTATGCATTGGACCATTGCGATGATTGTTATCATAGCAAGACCTTAGTTAGGTAGAACAGTTCTGAGACTGGTCCCTACCTTGCGTAGTTAGATCTTCTTACTAGGTCATGTGTTAACGTGTCCCATTTACATTTTTCCAGGATTATAAGCAGTGCAGACGGAGCAGGACTTGGCTCAGGAGTTTACCCTGAGTTTCGAGGTAGAAGTGGAGTTCCTTGGGTGTGGCATCGAGTTGGGATGTTTGGGTTGGAGTTGTGTGGTTGTACCTTGGGCTTAGGTGTAGTGTTGTACATGAGAGTGGATTGTTTCTTATATATGTTGTTGTACCATGGAGATGTAATAATATGAATGATGTTTTATATGTAATGTGTTCTTTGATATGTGTACTTTTGTGAACGTTATGTCTTTGCTTACGATCACCTTCCTCTGTATCGGACACCACAGTCTGTATCCCTACACACTAAGACAAAGAAAATGGCTTTCTTGGCTCTAGCATCGAGCTTATCCTCCTTGACTACATAGTAACTTGGACGCCCCATGTTTGCAGAGAACCATAGTAAGGAACTGGATGTTTTGACTAGACCTCCAAAGGAGATCTTCCTTCCAATGCAGCAGATGATAGTTGATTGACCAAGTAGGTCATATATGCCAGGGCTTCCACCCAGAACTCCTTCAGTCGGTCGGCTGTTGACAACATGCATCGGACTTTCTCCAGTAATGTCCGATTCATCCTTTCAGCTACTCCATTCTTCTGCGACGTACCACTCACGGTGAAGTTGAATCCCCTCCGATCTATAGAATTTTTGGAAGAGATCTGACATATACTCTCCCCCATTGTCACTTTGGAGCTGCCTAACTTTTCGACCTGTTTAAGTCCAACTAGCTTCTTCCTCTCTATGAAAGTGCTCAGAACTTGGTCGTTTGTCTACAGAGGATACAGCCGGATCATTCATGAGAAATCATCAATGATTGACACGAAGTAGTATTTACCTCCCAATGAGACCGACATACTCGGCCCCCATATGTCGGTATGAACATAGTCAATCGCTCCCTTCGTACTATGTATGGATGTCCCAAATGAAGCATGTGTCTATTTGCAGAAGACACACTGCTCGTAGAACTCGATCTTTCCCGTCTTGGCGCTCTTCAAACGATCTACTTCGATCAGCTTCTGGAAAGCTTTCTTGCCAACATGACGTAGATGCTTGATCCATAGAAGTGAGTCGTCTCGGTCGGCCTCACGGGCCAGAACTATTGTGCCACTCACGACCGAACCATCCAAGTAGTAGAGGTTGCATTTTTTATTTCCCTTCACACCACCATAGCTCCTCAGGTCACCCTCAGAGCACCATTCTCCATCGTCACTCTGAAGCCATTGGCTTCGAGTGAGCCGAGCGATATGAAGTTACACTTTAGGTCGGGAACAAAGTGTACTTCATTGATGTCTCGTGTAACACCGTCACCCATCTTCATCTGAATCGTCCCAATGACTGCAGTGCGATAAGCTCGGTCGTCGCCCAACATGACCGTACTCCTACCCCCTTCTCAAAAAGTGTTAAAGTACTCTCGAAGTGGCATCATATGGAATGGGCACCCAGAGTCGAGCATCCAACCATCTGACGTCACTCCCTCTAAAGCACTGACCAAAATCCATTCCTCGACCTCAACGTCCTTAACGACATTGGTTGTTGCGGCATGCTTCTTCTTCGCCTTCGGACAGTTTCTGACCCAATGTCCTCTTTCTCTACAGAAAGCACATTGGTCATATGCAAGCTCCTTGCGAAAAGGAGCTCTGCTCTTGTCTTTGGACTTGGATTGAAAATACATATTCTGAGCTCCACCCTTCTTGCTACTACGATCTTTTATCACCGTAAGAGCGTTGTTAGCTCGGCTTCTCGTGTCCTCGTAGTTTTTTCTGAACTCGTAGATCGTTAGAGCATTGGACACCCTTCAAATGTGATCGATTCCTTACCATAGGTAAGAACCGACAGCAAGTACTCATACTCGAGGGGTAGAGAGTTGAGGAGAGTCATAGTTTTGTCTTCATTGTTGACCTTTACGTCGACGTTAATCTGGTCGGTCAGAAGCTTGTTGTAATAGTCGAGATGTTCCTCAATAGAAACACATTCCTCAAGCTTCAGGATGAAAAGATTCTTCTTCAAGTGTAGTCGGTTCTAGATGTTCTTTTTCATGCACTTGTCACTGAGCTCCTTCTAGAACTTACTTGCACTTATCTCCTCCATGAATGCGTATTTCTTCTCCTTTGACAGATACAGTCGGATTGTTCCACATGCATTTCGATTAAGAGTTCTCCACTCTAGATCAGACATGCACATCGGTTTCTCGTCCAAAGCGATATCTTCATCGAGTTGGTTCAAATCATCCAAGACTTCGCATCTCCATATACCGAAGTTGATCTTTCCATCAAACTTCTTGTAAGAACACTACCTATAAGGAAAACACTAGAAGGTTGGGTTGAATAGTGTTTATAAATTTAAACGATAGGTATACTAATTTAAATTTCTAACCAATAATAAATGCAGAATTATAAATTAACCCAAAATGAAACAAGCTAACACAAAGGATGTTTCAAGTGTTCGGATTACCCAAGTCCAATCCCGACTTATTCCCGGTAATCCTACGTCCCTTCCACCCGGATACCTCCGGATACTCAAGTTAGAACCTTAACTTGAGGTTTCCTTTAAACCCACTTGTACCAACCCTACAAGTGTAATCGAAACACAATCGATGTCCTTGACTCCCACAACTTGGGATCAAGCAAACCTCTCTCACAAACCAAGAGCAAAACTAATTACGAAAGTTATGAAATTCGAAATGAAATTGTAACACTTATAATCATCTATGCCTTGAGTAGAACTTGAAGGAGCAAGTGTGTTGTGTGTTGTGTGTTGATGTCTCTTCCAAGAAGGGAGAAAGCCCTTTCTCTTGTCACCACCAAATGCCTAGAGGATATCACTTTGATTCTAGGTTGGAGAGTAAGAGAGAATGAGATTGGAATTATAGGGCTTTTTGAGAATGAGAGCATAGAGATGAAAGCTTGAATAGCGAAGAGTATGACCAAAAAGCTTCAATGGAACAGTAGAAGCCCCTCTTATAGGTTCTCCAAAACCCTCTAATAGAATACCCAAAAACCCATTTGAAGTCCGTGTGGAAACAACCAACGGATAGAGTTTACACCGCAGACAGTCGACTGATGAAGAACTCACAGTCGCCTGCTGCACTGTGTCAGAGAGTAGGTGAGAATTCAAATGATAACTTACCACTAGGACAGTCGACTGTTGAAGGTCAGACATGCACCTGTAAACTAACAGGCGACTGAGAAACCTTCTACAGGGGACTGAGCAAAACATTAGTAAGTTATGAAAACTCAGGAAGTTTTGGGAAGACAGCACAGGCGACTGATGTGGTATCCACAGGTGCCTGTGCCATAAGAAGGCGACTGTGAAACCAATATCAGTCGTCTGGCTGAAACTTGCATAACGTGCCAAACACCAAGTGTCAGGGCAAGTATCGACATGCGACTGTAGAAGCATTCACAGGTGCATGTGCCATGGGCAGGCGACTGTGAAAGCAACATCAGTCGTCTGATTGAAACTTGCAAAAATTACCAAACACAAAGTGTCAGGACAACGATCGATAGGCGACTATAGAAGAATTCACAGGCGCATGTGCCATGGGCAGGCAACTGTGAAAGCAACATCAGTCGTCTGACCGAAAGATGGAAATTTATAGATCTTTGGGCAAGAGAGAGACATGTGACTGACTAACAAGTCACAGGCACATGTAATTGGACAGGCGCCTGTACTTTGTACAGCATTCGCCTGATGAAAGTTATAGCAGAAAGCCCAAAAACCAATTGTCAAAGTATGTGCAAAACAGACGACTGTGAAACAAATCACAGGCGACTGTTTGGAGACAGACGCCTGTGAAACGTTCAGCAGTCGCCTGTTGAAATTCCAAAATGATCATGCTAGAGAATAATGAATTGGAGGCCAAGAAAATGAGTTCTAATGATTTCCTAGGACAGAAAGATAGATGTGTGTGCTCCAACATAATTCTATTTCTAAGCTACATACTAGAAGAGAATAAAAAGATTACATCTTGTTTTTACCTCTCTTCTTTCTATTGAATGAGCTTGAAGTCTTCTAGGAGCTTCAATTATCATCTTCGATCATCCAATCCACTTTACATGCTTTGATTTATCCTTGAGTGACATTCATTACTAATTGATCTTCATGATATGTTTAGGCAATGGATTAACTGTAAGTAGGGGATTAGTCACAAGTATTTATATTTGCTCATCATCAAAACCAAGTAGGGAGAAGTCCAATACTCAACATGCTTCCCCTTTTTGCTTCACCGTGGTCGGACACCCACACCAATGTCTCCAATTATTTGGTCATGGGGTGATTACGAACGGTCAGATAAGCTTTGGGAATACCTAGATCACTTGGAACTTCCTCAACATTTTCATTAGTATTGTTAGTCTCAATAATAGATTCATTAATTTTAACATTACTAATGGAATCACATAAAACATCTACACTATCATCGACAAAATGAGGAACATCAAAATCTTCATAAAATGAAACGTTTAGTGATTCCTCAATTGTTGAAGAGGTTTTGTTGTATATCCTGTAGGCTTTGCTACATGTGGAATATCCAATAAAGATTCCTTCATCGGATCTTGGCTCAAATTTATCTAAGTTACCATAGGTGTTCTTTATAAAACATTTTGAACCAAAAACACGAAAATATTTAACTTGTGGGTTTTTATCATAAAATAATTCGAAACAAGTTTTGTTCGTTCGGGGCATCACTAGGACCATATTTAGCACATAACATGCCGTGTGCATTGCTTCTGACCAAAATTGTAGTCCAATGTGACTATCCTGGAGCATGGTGCAAGCACACTCAATTATGGCCATATTCTTTCTCTCAACAACACTATTTTGTGGTGGTGTGCGAGGAAAAGAAAAGTTATGAGTAATCCTATTGTCATCACAAAACATAGTAAAAAATTCATTCTCGAATTCTCCTCCATGATCACTACGAATAGTGATAATGTTGGTTCCTACGAAATTTTGAATTTTCTTTGTAAATATAGTAAACTCTTCAAAAGTTTCATTTTTATTGGTTAAAAATGAAACCCAAGTAAATCTAGAGAAGTCATCGACGACGACTAATCCATAATGAGCATTACCTAAAGATGCGGTTCTAGTTGGCCCAAATAAATCTAAATGAAGTAATTCTAGGGGCCTCTTAGAAGTTATGACATCTTTAAGTTTAAAAGACGATTTACTTAGTTTCCCTCTTTGGCATGAATCTCAAAAGTTTTTCTTACTAAAAGCAATTTTCGAAAAACTTTTAACAAGATCATGCTTAGCTAACTTATATAGGTACCTAAAATAAATATGACTAAACGGCGATGCCATAATAGTTGTTCATTTATATTAGCAACTAAGCAATGTTCTATGGTTTTAGGCATGCTCAAATAATAAATATTTTTACGTCTAATACCGGTGAATAAAACATGCGAATCAATATCAATAATATTGCAAATACACTCTCCAAAGTTAACCTTGTAACCCTTGTCACAGAGTTGACTAATGGAGATAATATTATGACATAAACCACTAACTAAATAAACATTGGTAATACGTGGTTTGGAAGGATTACCGACTTTGCCTACTCCAATGATGGTTCCCTTTTGGTTCCCTTTTGATTGCCTCCAAAAGTGACCGTTGCACCATCCTTGAAGTAATCTACTTCGGAGAGCAATGTGTGATCTCCGTCATATGTTTGGAGCATCTGCTATCGAGTATCCATCCTTTCCTTTTAGAGCCAATATGTCTATTAGTGCTCTCTTTCTTGTTCTTGGGGTACCTACATAGTATACCATAAGCTCATGGTACCCAAGCTTTATTGGGTCCAAGGAGATTAGCCCTTGGGAAACCAAGTCCAAATGGTCTTTGGCTTCCCAACATAGTTACCACTATTTATCACATCGCTAAAATAATAATTAACATAAGCATTCCTATCATTTGTGCTAGTATTCTTAGGACTCCAAATTGTATATGTTTTGGGTGTCCTTTTCCTAGTTGCATGCACTTTTGGTTGAGATCTATGTGGGGCATGCTACTTAGGAGCATGAGATCTAGCATATGAAGATGGAGGTGGATAAGCATGAGTCATATATGGGTTATATGCAAATTGAGGAGCATGCATATTATATGAAACATATGGAGCATGCATGTGATGTGGTGGATGAGCATACATGAGAGAATTATGTATATGAACATATGAATGTGTAGGATCATGTGCATGAGTATTTCTCAAGTGTGAGTTTGCACGTGCCCGTGGGTGTGGAGCATAAAATGTGTCATAAGTGTCCACATGTGAAGTACGAGATTTCCTACGTGTATGAGTGTTGGTGTACATATAGGCATGACCTTTCTTTTGATTTCTACGCTTAGTGGGTTTCTTGTCAAAAGAAGGAGAGTGTGAAGTGGTGGCCTTCTTGGTAGGTTTGCTACTAATAGCATTTTTGACACCACTAGTGGATGCACCAGAGGATGGCCTCACAAAATCTATAGTTACACCACTATAGGAGGTGTGAGATTTGGATGCATTTGCTTCCACATAACCAAGTCCAACACGATGTGTGGCCAAAAATTGGTTTGAAAGCAATTCATCCAATTACCCTTTTCCTTTGTTAAATCTCTTACCTTGGGAGGACATGAGCTCATATTTCTCCCTAAGGAAAGAAGTATTGGTATCCAAAGTGGACACACATGTTTTGAGCTCATGCATTTGGGTTCTAAGAGAATCATTCTCAATACCCAATTGTGTATTTTGTGAAGCTAGATCAATACTATCTTTAGAATAATCTTGATCTAGTTGAGATTTGAGGGAATCTACCTCATTTCTCAAGGTGCCATTTTGAGAAACCAAATTGGCTTTCTCAAGTGTAAATGTATCAACAATGGTGTCATTGTTGATGATGCAAGGCATGGATGATTTCCTAACATTAGATTTCTTCAAATTAGTATATCTAAGTATTCCGGTGTAAAACTCACGTATAATGAATTTGTATTACTGGGAACCAAGGGCACGATGGTTATGTTTATGGTGTGATTAGGGTAGGCTATTTGACAGGTGATTAGTGTAGTGAAGAGGCTGAGCACCCTACAAAGGCCGACCACGGAATCAATTCCCCAAGGACTCTGCCGTACGACCACACTGCTGGAGATAAGGGCGGAGCGCAGTTCGTGATGGAGGGCTGACCTGCACCAGGAGCAGCTCGTCAGAAAGGCCGGGTTGGGGTCCAACCCTTATCCTCTCCGATGCCTAAGTTAGTAATAGGACTTAAAGCGGGGGCCAGGCACGCAGGTCGGACTAAGAGTGAGTCGACCGTACATGACGAGCTATCGGTTGTGGAAGAACAAAGATATGCAAGACCTTTGCTCTTGTGTGTGAATAATGAGATTGAGAGATAATTTGCCAGCCCCCCACCACGTTGGAGGCATAGGGGTATTTATACCTGATGGAGGTGGTTAGGTAAGGCTGACCTGGCGTGCTGACTCGACGTGCTGAGCTGGCTCAACTGTCAGCGGAAGCTTCGGACGAGGATGTTAGGATCAGGGGTGTCAGTCATGCTTTTGTCAGATGGCACAACGGCCAGGGGCGCTTTTGTCAGGATGTCAGGGCCGAAAGCATTAAGTGTCAGGGGGCGCAGCTACCAGGGGGCACTTTGTCAGGTTGTCGAGCGGCGGAAGTGTCAGTAGCGTCCTTGTACTAGGTTATTTGTCGTGTCCAATGTGCCGAAGAGTCGTCGGAGCGCCTCCGAGGAGTGGGGCTAGCGGTGGATCGCTGGGTCGCCTTGGACTGAGGTGGAGCAGTCCAGACATACTCCTTGCGTGCTGTTCCCGGTGAACTGGGGAGGGCGGGCACGCGACCCGCTGGAATCATGGCTGAGTGCGTCCTTATCATTTGGCCGAGGCGGAGTGTGCCCTTTCCCCAGTCGCGTTGGGCTCTAAGGTCAACAGGCGCCCCGCCGGCCTGAGAAAACAGGCGAGCGGACTCCGAAGTTCGGGCGAGGAGTGCCCTTCGCTGGGCCAGCAGGCCTTCGGGAAGGAGGGGTGAGCCAACGGGGTATTTTGCAGACTGGGATGGAAGGTCGGATTATCACGATCTTTAGGTCGTAACAATTGCCCTTGGCATTCGAGCTCGAGGAGGAAGCTCGGCTCGGCTCGGATGTCGTACCGCTTCCCCTACCCAAACACGGCGGTTCGGACTTCGATCCATGCTCGGGAGCAGCGGCGTTGATCTTGGAATTTCCGTTCGGTTGGTGATTATTGCGATTTGAAAGGGCAAGGGGGAAATCGAAGTGCCTCCACTACTGAACTTGCGACGCATGGCTGAGGTTACTGTCGTGCCAGTCGAGGCGTCAGGGATGCTCCGATGGGCGCCGCGTGGCAACGCATCGATGGTCGGGATGGCCTGTTGTCTTCTATAAGTATGGGGAGAAGGAGATCGGTGGAAAGTTTCTTCTGATTTCAATTCTTCTTCGTGCTTTCCGACTTTCGTTCATCGCTCGCTGACGTTGTCGCTGTTGCCCCTGCCGGAGATCTGCTTCCGATCGTCCTCTTAGCTCAGCTGCTCTGCTAGGTAATCTCTTGACCCTTTGATCGATGGCTTCTCAGTTTGACTTCAGAGGAGGTAGCGGTGTGGCGACAGAGGAGTCAATGGAAGAGGAAAGGTGGTGGTGGGTGTAAAGGCCTCTTTTGCTAGATTGATGCGATGAGCTGGCAACATTATTTGGGTGGCTTGTCAGGATCGCACCATTCGAGACCACTTTTGCCAGGTGGTGTCAGGCGTGAGGCGTCAGCCTATCTATCTTGGGGGGCGCATCGTCATTAATGGTGGGCTTCGTGAGTGCCCTTTCATTGTGACAAGTCACGTCGGGGGTACGCTTTATTGGGGCTGTGTAATGACCGGAGGTTCTACCCCTGCGCGAAACCCGCCCCGGTCTGTGTGCCCTTGTTCTTTTCTCCTGGTTCGGGTTTCGAGGCTTCTGGGTCTGCTAAGGGGAGCAAGCGTGTAGCTCGGCCCATCCCCTTTTTCTCCGGTTGGGTGGCGAAGCGTGTTAGGCTTGCCCCGGAGTCTCTACTTGAGGGGGGAGCGAGCACATAGCCCGGCCCGTGCCCTTCTCCGGTTCAGGTGGCGAGGACGGATCCTGCCCCAGAGTCATCATAGGGGGAGGGAGCCGTTGCTCGGCCCATGCCCTATTTCTCTAGTTTGGGTGGCGAAGCGTGTCAGGCTTGCCCCGGAGTCTTTAGTTGAGGGGGGGAGCGAGCGTGTAGCCCGGCCCGTGCACTTCTTCGGTTTGGGTAGCGAGGACAGATCCTGCCCCAGAGTCTCTGTAGGGGGGCGAGAGCCGTAGCTCGGCCCGTGCCACTTTTTCTCCAGTTTGGGTGGCGAATCATGTTAGGCTTGCCCCGGAGTCTTTACTTGAGGGGGGAGCAAACGCGTAGACTGGCCCGTGCCCTTCTCCGGTTTGCGTGGCGAGGACGGATCCTACCCCGGAGTCTTCGTAGGGGGGGAGCCGTAGCTCGGCTCGTGCCCTTTTTCTCCAGTTTGGGTGGCGAAGCGTGTTAAACTTTCCCCGGAGTCTTTACTTGAGGGGGGAGCGAGCGCGTAGCCCGGCACGTGCCCTTCTCTGATTTGGTTGGCGAGGACGGATCCTGCCCCGGAGTCTTCGAAGGGGGAGGGAGCCATAGCTCGGCCCGTGCCCTTTTTCTCCAGTTTGGGTGGTGAAGCGTGTTAGGCTTGCCCCTGAATCTTTACTTGAGGGGGGAGCGAGCGCGTAGCCCGGCCTGTGCCCTTCTCTGGTTTGGGTGGCGAGGATGGATCCTGCCCCGGAGTCTTCGTAAGGGGGAGGGTGCCATAGCTCGGCCCGTGTCTTTTTTCTCCAATTCGGGTGGTGAATCGTATTAGGCTTCCCCCGGAGTCTTTACTTGAGGGGAGAGAGAGCGCGTAACCCTGCCCATGCCCTTCTCCAGTTTGGGTGGCGAGGACGGATTCTACCCTGGAGTCATCGTAGGGGGGAGGGAGCCGTAGCTCGGCCCGTGCCCTTTTTCTCCAGTTTGGGTGGCGAAGCGTGTTAAGCTTGCCCCGGAGTCTTTACTTGAGGGGGAGCGTGCACGTAGCCCGGCCCGTGCCCTTCTCCAGTTTGGGTGGCGAGGACGGATCCTGCCCCAGAGTCTTCATATGGTGGAGGAAGCCATAGCTCGGCCCGTGCACTTTTTCTCCAGTTTGGGTGGCGAAGCGTGTTAGGCTTGCCCCGAAGTCTTTACTTGAGGGGGGAGCGAGCGCGTAGCCGGCCCGTGCACTTCTCCGATTTGGGTGACGAGGACGGATCCTGTCCCGGTGTCTTTGTAGGGGGTAGGGAGCCGTAGCTCAGCCCGTGCCCTTTTTCTCCAGTTTGGATGGCGAAGCGTATTAGGCTTGCCCCGGAGTCTTTACTTGAGGGGGGAGCAAGCGCGTAGCCCAGACCGTGCCCTTCTCCGGTTTGGGTGGCGAGGACAGATCCTGCCCCAGTGTCTTCGTAGGGGGAGGGAGCCGTAGCTTGGCCCGTGCCCTTTTTCTCCAGTTTGGGTGGCAAA
>JAULAV010002761.1:0-25006 GCA_030789695.1 Scilla litardierei | reverse complement strand
AAAATCAATCCTAGGTGATAGAATGTTATTTGGAAAATGTGGATTGGTTTTGGTTGACTTTTTTAAATGATTCTCCCTCATGTGCTTCAATTTTAATCATCACACTTACATGTTGGTGTTGAAGTCTTTGTTGTTTAATTTCATTGGGTTTTGACTTGATTATTCTATGAGTGTATGCATGCAATTGTTGGAAATGGTTAATAATACTCTCTTTTTGCGTGATATATGATTTTGACTCGTGGTATGGCTTTTGATGATAACAAAGGGGGTGAAAAATTGGGAAGATTTGGTATCTGACTTGGTATTTGGTATTTGATATTAATGTTCATGAACATATACGTGTTTGATTAAGGGGGAGCGTTAATGAATATTGGGGAAGCACAAAAATAGGGGGAGCATGCTTATTGATAAACTTTACACATCATTGTTCGCACGCCATTTCATCTCATTGCATGTCACCCACTATCGTCACACTTTCACACACACTATTTGGAAACTTAATGCTCAAATCTTATACTTAGTTTGTTATCATCAAAATGGGGAGATTGTTGGTAGCAAAGATCTATGAACTTCGTGTTTGATGATAACAAACGTGTGTGAACGTTTTAACGTGTGTGTTAAGTGTTTCAGGAATGGCGGACTTGTGATTAATTCCCGGAGAGACTTGGTCAATGTGCAAAAGAAAAAGGGGATCCTCTTGCCGCATTGACCAAGAGGATGATACAAGTCCTAAGTATAAAAAATTTAGTGTGCTAGTAGTTGCATTGCTATGTGTGCATGATTTTCATCACGTCTGAGAGGGTGGGATATTATATATATATATATATATATATATATATATATATATATATATATATATATATATATATATTTGTTGGAACAACTTTTATTAGGTTACGGCTGAGAGATTGGGATATGGATGATGCGGCAAGAGGATCCCCTTTTTCTTATTAAGTCAAGCTCAAGTGAAATCATCCAAATGCAATTCTAGCAAATCTCATCACTTGGAGATCCTCTTCCATGCCTTGCATTAATTTATGAGTAAGTTCATCTCAAGGCATAGGTAAGAGTATTTGTTTTACTTTGTTATTTCTTTGAAACCCTAGCTTTCTGTGTGAGAGCTAGTTACTCTCTGTGTGAGAGTATAACCTTCTGTGTGAGGGTTGGTGGAGTTCTCTCTGTGTGAGAGTTTGAGTCTCTCTGTGTGAGAGCATTAGTCTTTCTGTGTGAAAGCAAGGATATCTCTTTTTGGGAATCCTAAATCATCTGTGTGAGGTATATCTGTGTGAGAGATTGTATTCACTTCTATGTGAGAGAATTATAATGGATATTGGTGTGGCTGGACGTACCCAAGTTTGGGGAACCAGGGTATTTCTTGTGTTTACGTTTGGATTGATTGTGTTGATTAATTCCTCTTGCACTTATTATTCCGCATTTGCAAGTTTAATTTTAATTGCACAATTTATTGTCATTACTCTATTCACCCACCTCTAGGGTGTTTGTTGTTAGTATTGCAAGGTAGACGATCCTTACAATTGGTATCAGAGCGAGGTTGAAGCATACAACAACAATGGCATACAACGCTTCATCCATGTCTCATGAAGAAGGTCTATCAATAGTTAGACCCCCGCTCTTCAACGGAACCAAATACCCAAGTTGGAAGATCAAGATGATGATCTACTTGGAGGGTCAAGACCTTTGGGACATCACAGAGTCGCCATTTGAGAAGCCTACTACACCCGAGGCTTCGAGAACTAAAACAGAGAAGGACTCGATCAAATTTAATGCGAGCGCTATGAATGCATTCCATTGCGCTCTCACTTCAAATGAGTTCAACCGCATCTCCATATGCAAAACGGCCAACGAAATTTGGCATACATTGGAGATTTCTCATGAAGGGACTTCGAAGGTAAAGAAATCTAAACAATACGTATTTACATCTAAATATGAGTTATTTAAGATGCAGGAAGGTGAAAACATCTCGGAGATGTTCACAAGGTTCACAGAAATCGTGAACGCTTTGGAAGGACTTGGGAAGGTGATTTTCCAAGAGGATCAAGTTGAGAAGATCCTTGACTCGCTCACGTCTCAATGGAAGTCAAAGGCCAACGACATTTTGGAGTCTTACGACATGTCCAAATACACCGTTGAGGAGTGCATTGGGAATCTCATGGCGTATGAAGTAAAGCTTTAACACAAGAATGAGATTCAACCAACCAAGCCCGAGAAGTCGGAGAAGCATAAGGGGGTTGCATTCCATGCCAAGGAGGAGCCAATCAAATGGAGAAAGAAATTCCATCAATAAGCTCCTAGTGAAGAAGATGAAGAAGATGAGGCTAGTGGAGATGAAGTCATAGAGCTTGCCACATAACTGAGAGCATTCCTCAAAAGCAAGCAAGGTAAATCTTCTTCAAAGTTTGCCTCCAAGTCTAAAAATTCTATTTGTTTCAATTGTAGTGGAAAAGTTCATCTTTCTACTGAATGCCCTTCCAAACCCACCAAAGATACCTATAAGGGCAAAGGGAAGTAGCATTGGAAAGACAAGTCCAAGTTCAAGAATCAAAAGAATGGACTTGTCGGCACTTTTGATGACTCTGATGAGGACACACCAAGTGATGAAGAAGAGGATGACAAGGAGCGAGCTCATATGTGCTTCGCGGCTTTTGATGATTCTTCATCAATCTCCTCGAGTTCAGGCAATGAAGAGGTGGAGGCGTGGCTCAACCCTAACAAGGAAATGTGCTTCATGGCAAAGGGGGAAGAGTCTTCATCAAGCTCTAGCGAGGAGGAAAGCGATGAGGAAGTTGAGGAGGAGAAGCAATCCTACGAGGAGCTCGAATACCGCTTCAATGTGGTCTCCAATGGGGTAAGTAAGTGCATCGACTCATATGCTAAA
The DNA here is from genome assembly GCA_030789695.1 of Scilla litardierei. Lineage (NCBI taxonomy): Eukaryota > Viridiplantae > Streptophyta > Magnoliopsida > Asparagales > Asparagaceae > Scilla > Scilla litardierei. The sequence continues at coordinate 22,110 of JAULAV010002761.1, read as the reverse complement.
TTGAAAGCTACATTTAAAAATTCTATGAGTAGGTTGCATGCCTTAAAATCTACTAGTGCTAATGACAATGATGCTTTGCATGTTTGTGACACTAGTGAGAGAGACACACTTCTCTCTCAAGTTAAGGAATTGAGTTTAACTAATGAAAATCTTGTTGCTCAAAACCTTAGCTTAGAAACTCACATTCAACAACTTACGTTGAAATGTGAAGAGGAATCTCGTAAGCTCAAAAGCTTTGTGTATTCTATGGATTCACTCCACGATTTGTTGGAAAAACAACATCCGGCAAATCATAGAGGAGGTTTAGGATATATTCAAAATATGGTACCCAACCCCACCTCTAATTCCTCTTATGGTGCAAATACAAGAAATATTGCTAAAGCACCTAAGAAGAATCAACATGCTTTCTTGTACAACAATAACATCAACAAGAAGAATGTAGATCACGAGGTAATGAGGAAGAATGAAAAATCTTCATTTTTTGCTAAGAAGCAAAATCCTCATTCTTTGCATGCCAAGAAATTCGTTTCTACACCTAAGCATGCCACATCCACCCATCTTGCAAAGGCAAAACCCTTGCCTAGGAAATCCTTGAGTTTATGGATTCCCACTAAGGTTAGTGTGCAAGAGAGGGATAGTTACATCAACTCTCTAGTTAGGGATGTGATCACCTCATGTGATTACATTAGGAAATCAAACTCCTCTTGGGTTTGGTTCCCTAATGTTTAGGTTCCTCACACATATGCATATTGCATGGGTATTGTGCTTAAATGTGTATTTTTGCATACCCATTGGTTGTGTGTGTTTCATGATTTTGAAAATATTTTCAAATTTATTTATTTTTCATGAAAATGGGAATCTTGGGGATTTTGTTGACATGCATGCATTTTTTATCCATGTGTATGTCAATGGGGGAGTTAATATGTTGTATGTTTAAAATATTTTAAAACATATTTCGACTCTCATTTCGGGGGATGTTTGAGATCATTATTTACAATTGGTTATTTTTGGTCTCAAACTAAAACCTCTTAGGCATTGCCAACATGTTTCATGTTATATTTTTTTTGGCAATATCTTTATGTATCTTTGAAGCTTGATTTTCTTTGTCTATTGCTTTGATACACTTTTGGCCCATGGCTCTAATATTTCTATTAGATCCTAGAAGTCAAAACTTGACCATTTCTATGATCTAGGGGGAGCATGGGATAGTGAATTGATACCCACTAAAATTTTCAATTTAGAATCATACATCTCCTTATTTCTTGCATATTGTCACATCTTGGTTAAGATGACAAAGGGGGATATATTTGATGTCCACCTTTTTGACTATGTCAAGGGGGAGAGAAATATGCATTATGTAAATTTATATGGGGAGATATATACATATGCATATGGGGAGAGATATATCTATGGGGAGAGATATATGGGATTAGATAAACCATTCATGTTTACATGATATTGTCTATTGCAATTGGTTTATGTTATCCATACCTATTATATGTCACCATGACTTTATTTGGTATAATGAGAATTTACTACTGTGTATCTCATTGTATAATTGGTGCATATAAGTACGGTGAGCTCATTAGCATTGTGCTTTAATTCTTTGTATTTTACATAATGTGTTTCATCATCAAAAAGGGTGAGATTGTTGAGTATTGGTGTTTCATACAAATCTTATTTTGATGATGATCATAACATTATGTTGTTGCTAATGACTCTCATGTTTTAGTCTCACAGTTTTATTTCAAGAATATCTTTCTTGGAGACTAATCACTTGGTGCAAGGATGGACATCAAGTGGAGAAGGGCCAAAGCTTGGACTCAAGGAGTGCCAAAGCTTGAAGATGATGTAGAGCAATCAAGGCATCAAGAATGAAGACTTAGACTCTAAGGAAAGCAATGTAATCCATGTAATATTTACTTTATTGCTTTCTCTCTCTTTTGAGTCTAGGATTAATGTAATGCCTTGTTAGATGGTTTACTCATTCATGCATATGCATTTAGCCATCTTAGTGAACCTTAGGATTATCATAAAATCCAACCCAATAGGTTCATCTTGTCCAAAGACTCACTTGGAGTCTCTGGCTTTCCATCAGTCGCATGCTGAAGGGATTACAGTCGACTGGGTGATTTCCAATCGCCTGTCGATCCCTCTACAGTCGACTCATATGCACAGCTCAAGTCAACATTTCAATTGACTCAAACTTGAGCTTTACGCACAGTCGACTGCTACTCAGTTTACAGTCTCCTGTAGATTTACAGTCGCCTGGAAATTGGCCAACAGTCGTCTGAGTAACGTAAGTGCAATCTCTGCATCTCTCTTTCTTTTCTCCATCTTATACATCAGACGACTAATGAAGGAATTACAGTCGCCTGACTATATGACAGTCGACTGTATTATTGTCATCAGTCGCCTGTCTGCTTACCTGGAGAAAGAGTGCAGCTCTCTGTTTTATTCCATCCCTTGCAGCAATCGCCTGCTCAAGGTTTTATAGGCGCCTGTCATGTTTACAGTCGACTGTATCGACTTCATCAGTCGATTGTCTTGGCTCAGATTATAGCCGTTGGATATTTTCTAGCCATTAATCAGTCGACTGTCTTATGATCATCAGTCGACTGTTCCTATCGTTTACGCCCAGTTTCTAGCCGTTGCAGAATTGATCATTTGGCTGTTTTCTTGGGTTTTGGGGTTTGATATAGGGTTCCTATATATATGTGTGTGCTGCCATCTCTAGAACTTCTTGATGCTATTGAAAATCATTAGAGTTTAATTAAGACACTCTCAAACTCTCTCATTTCCCTCTTAAAGCTCATTCTCCTCTTCATGCATTGAAGTCAAGCTCAAGGGAAATCATCCAAGTGCAATTCTAGCAAATCTCATCACTTGGAGATCCTCTTCCATGCCTTGCATTCATTTATGAGTAAGTTCATCTCAAGGCATATGTAAGAGTATTTGTTTTACTTTGTTATTTTGTTGAAACCCTAGCTTTCTGTGTGAGAGCTAGTTACTCTCTGTGTGAGAGTATAACCTTCTGTGTGAGGGTTGATGGAGTTCTCTTTGTGTGAGAGTTTGAGTCTCTCTGTGTGAGAGCATTAGTCTTTCTGTGTGAAAGCAAGGATATCTCTTTTTGGAAATCCTAAATCCTTTGTGTGAGGTATCTCTGTGTGAGAGATTGTATTCACTTCACTGTGAGAGAATTATAGTGGATATTGGTGTGGCTGGACATACCCAAGTTTGGGGAACCAGTGTATTTCTTGTGTTTGCGTTTGGATTGATTGTGTTGATTAATTCCTCTTGCACTTATTATTCCGCATTTGCAAGTTTAATTTTAATTGCACAATTTATTGCCATTACTCTATTCATCCCCCTCTAGAGTGTTTGTTGTTAGTATTGTAAGGTAGACGGTCCTTACACAACATGTAGTCTGCCTCGAATCTCTTAGGGTCAGGTCGTCGAGGCACGTAGCCTGTCCCAAGCCCTTGGCGACCTTTCGGGGGCCCAGCGCATAGCCTGCCCCGGATCTCTTATGGTCAGGTTGAGGCGTGTAGCCTGTCCCAAGCCATTGGCGACCTTTCAGGGGCACATCGCGTAGCCTGCCCCAGATCTCATAGGGTTGGGTCGTCGAGGCACGTAGCCGGTCCAAAGCCCTTGGCAACCTTTCGTGGGTGCAATGCATAGCCTGCTCCGAATCTCTTAGGGTCGGGTCGAGGTGTGTAGCATGTCCCAAGCCCTTGGCAACATTTCGGGGGCACATCGCGTAGTCTGCCCTAGATCTCTTAGGGTCGGGTCGAGGCACGTAGCCTGTCCCAATCCCTTGGCGACCTTTTGAGGGTGCAGCACGTAGCCTGCCTCGGATCTTTGCTTGCACCGAGCTAGCTTGCTACCAATGATTAAGCTGACCTTGACCTAGAATTTCTCTCATGCAAGAAAAACGTGAAGCGTGTGTAAGGCGAAACATATTGACATGTCGGAGATAGAGCAAAGACAAGTAACTTTATCTTCTAGGTCGTTTCGTGAGAGCTTGGGCTCTCGAACGTATAGCTGACCGGTGACTTGTGACTTTCACACACATAAGAGAAACACAAAGAGTGTATAAGTCGAAACATAATGACATGTCGGAGATAGAGCCAAGACCCGTGACTTCATCTTCTAGGTCGTTTCGTGAGAGCTTGGGCTCTCTAACGTATAGCCGACCTTCATGGAGGTGCTCTAATTTTGGGGATGTGCTGAAATTCAAATTGAGACAACACAATACTTGATGTAGTTTACAAATACTAAATTGTTTATTGAGAATATATGAGCAAGTGCTCGGCGTTCCATGGATGAACTAATTCCTCGCCCTCCATTGTCGCCAAAATGTAGGTCACCGGTCCCACAATATCAGTTATTGTATATGGGCCTTCCCACTTTGCCATGAGCTTCCCTTGGTGGGTGATCTCTGGTTTGAAGGTCGCATCTCTGAGGATGAGGTCGCCGACTCTGAAGCTCCGCTTCCTTACGTAGGAGTTGTAGTACTTGGCCATCCTCTGACTGTGCTTGATGAGGCTTGTCAGAGCACGGTCCCTTACCTTATCGATGAGCTCGATGTTGATGTCGAGTACTTTCAGATTGGCTTCTTCGTTGAAGTATCAGAGCCGGAGGGATTCCTAACCGACCTCCACCGGGATGACGGCCTCCGCCCCATAGGCGAGCATGAAGGGGCTCTCGCTGATTGAAGCTTTGTAGGTCGTGTGATAAGACCAAAGGATGCCACATAGCTCATCGGGCCAAGATCCAAGGTGCTACCGACCTTCTTCTTTAGGGGCTCGAGGATGCATTTTTCGTCGCTCCTGCCATGCAATTGCATTGTGAATGCACCACGGAGGCGAAGTGGAGGTTGACGCCCCAATTCGAGCAGAATCGCCTGAAGTTCGCACAGTCGAACTGCTTCCTGTTGTCTATTACTATAGAGCGGGGTACCCCGAAGCGGCTTATAATGGACTTCCAGATGAAGTTCTTCATCTCCTTCCTGGTGATGCGCGCTATTAGCTCCGCCTCGACCCATTTGGTGAAATAGTCGATGGCAGTGACGCAAAACTTACTTCCTATCGATGCCATTGGGAATGGTCTGAGGATGTCGAGGCACCATTTGGCGAACGGGACCATGCTGATGATTGGAATCAGGTCGGTGGGAGTGGCGGTTGTGTGTTTGTAGAATGTTTGGCATTCCCTGCATGGCTTGACGTACTTGGTCGCATCGTCCATCATGATCGGCCAATAATAGCCTTGACGGATCGCGTTGTGCCCTATAGTGCGTCCGTCATAATGATTCCTGCAGAGACCCTCATGTATCTCTCGAACGACCTGCTCAGCTCTTGTGGGCTCAAGGCATTTTAACTAAGGCTAGACGTCGTATCTCGTGCGACGCTTCCGATAAAGCACGTCGCCGAAGTTTATGAACGTCAAGGCCCTTCTTTTGATCTTCTATGCTTTAGCCTCTCTTTGGGTAGGGCCCCGGTCTCTACATAGGCGAGGATCGGGTTCATCCAAGATGGCTCCTCGTCGATGCACAACAGCTCGCCTTCTGACGTCCCCACGACGTTCGTGATCATAAGAGAGTGCAATAGGATTGGGGGCATGAGATTTAAATATTTATAACCGCAAGCGAACGGCGTTGTAGTGTGGCTTGGGGGTCGAACTCATGGAGGCGTGGTTGTGCTTGTGTCAGAAAGGACCGAATTCACCCTATGGGTGAGCTAGCCCGAATCGGTGGATGTGTTGTCGCAGGAATAGAATGCGAGGGATAAACAATATAAAGGGAAATCCGGGACTTTGGTTTCCACCCTATCATATGATTCTCGCTAATATGACCAGAGGATAGGACAACGATCGGAATTAGGGTCTAGTGGTGAGACGTTGCCTCTAGGAGTGATACCAGCGTCCCATGGGCCCGATATTCCGGTTGGTGCCCATGATGATGCGCCGGACTACCCGGGTTCGGTCAGTGGGCATTCCCATGTCCATTAACACTGACCGACTCTGGGAGCACTAAGCTCGCAACGATAACTCCCAACATCTCGTCCTGCCGTTCCCACGCGATAGGATTCGATGTCTACGCTAAGGGCGTGAGCTATGGCTAGGGAGTCAACCGTCAAGTTTATTCCCCCTTGGCCCAATGGTCAAAGGCGGTCTTTTTCCCGCCGATGACCATGAAACACCCCGCGTAACCAATAGATTCCTAATCCCTATTGAATTCCTAGTCCTATGGACGCATTAGGGAGAACCCACGAAGGGGTTTCTACCAAAATCCCAGATTTGGGAACTACTCACACATTTTAGGTAAAAAGAAATCTAAATGAAAATCGACCGTTAAAAACATATTCCGGCGATTGAAAAGTAGTAAGAGCAATGCAAATAACACTATATTAAAGTTTGGTAATGATCAGATAACTTACAAATGTCAAATAAATTCCAGCCGTCACAAAATGGAGGGAAAACAGGAAAATACAACAGACCAAAAAACACAGCTCTCGTTTCTGAAAACCTAGGGCTAATATATATAGAACACGACATCACCCAATCGGTTGAAGAATCAACCGATCGTGTGACCTGCTGCGATCTTCGACATCGATTTTCAGAACTTCACCCGGTCAGACGACACGATCGGTTGGAGGAAGCAGCTCGTCGTTTGGGTCTTGGTGTCGTCGGGTGAACCTATCGGTTGATAAATCAACCGATCGGTTGGAAACGTCTCCCAAAAGACAGTAAGTTGCGATGTTTTCGCACGGTCAGCTGGTGGTCGGGTGAGCTCTCCGGGTCGTGTCTTCGGGGAATCAGCTACAGATGAACCGATCGGGTGAAGGTCACCCGATCGGTTGGAATTCAGCTTCAATTTCCAGAGATATCTGTTGGGATGAACTGGTCTCCGACCCGGTCAGTTGACGCTCTCATTACTTTAGCGGCTGTCCGGGTCGTGCACACGTGCATCACCCGATCAGTTGAAGCATTCAACCGATCGGGTGGGGGGCTGAAAGATGGAGATCTTTGTCGTTTGACCCCCTGGATCACGCGTGACTCCTCCCGTTGCTCCGGTGACTTATGATATCGTCATTATGTGTCCCATACACTGGAAAACTCCTGCAAACACGTTAAAACACGGAGAAGTGAAAGAAAACAAGAAAATACGAGAAAACGGATACGAGACGGCGGAAAATAACGGAAAAACACAAAAGAAGACGTGCGTGAATATATGAAATATAAACGCGCGTCAAAATCCCCCAAGCTGAACCCTTCCTCGTCCTCGAGGAAGACGAGTGAGAGTAGGAGCTCGGAGGGAGAAAATAGAGAGGAAGAGAGAAAAAGAGAACTCTAAATCCAAAATCGCCCGTTAGGGCCAACAAAAATAAAAACGCCACACCAAGCAAGCAAACGCCAAATCACACCACTAAACCAAAGGAAACGAGTCCAAACAAGTGTCATGGACCCACGCGGTGAAGCGCGAGTGAGTGTGGTCGTGTGCTAGCAGAAGGTGTCGCTATCTATATTGTGCTATAAGCTCCATATACACAAATCCAAGAAAAGACCTAAATATCGATTCGATTTGAAATAAGCGGTGAATATATGGCTTAAGCATGCATGAGAAGAAAGTGAGAATCGAAACATATCATGTGTCAGGGACTCCACAGCTAGGGACTTGGACATCACCACACTATCGCCTAGATAATAGCTAGAAATTCCCTATTCCAAGTGTTTTCGAAAGCGATGGGGGTTGAGATGATGTGGAGTAGAACACTCGGTGCATATTCTCGCCTTCCCTTTATTCTCATTATGCATGAAAATATTCACATACAAATTTTTTTTGGGTTTTGGATATATGAATTTTTTTGGTTTTTTGGCTATACATATGTATTTTTTTTCTTTCTTTTCTCTTTTCTCTTTTTTTTGGGGTTTTCTTTTCTCCCTTTTTTTGGATTTTTGGATTTTGGGGTATATACACATATGTACTCTCCCAAGCGGAAGAATGGTACACAATGAGGGGATTTGCACCAAGTAAAATAAAAAAGAAATCGGGCTCTAAACACTTGGATAAAGGAGATTTTTCGCTAATCAGAGCGTAGGCCAAAATGGGTTATCCTAGTCCTAACCGTGGAATCCCGACACATGCGAAATGAAGCATACGATATATATATATATATTCATGCATACAAAAGTAGATAAGAGAGGCAAATACTGCATAATCAAATCGAAGCATGATAATCTAGGGGTCATTCCTGGACAGGTATATAAAACACAATCACAAAGTAGAAGCACACCAAACAGCTACTCACGACACATGACTCACAAAAAAGCTAAGTGGACCCACGATGCATGAAATGCAAGAGGACTCGGCTTCCGAGGATTAGTGAATGTGATTATCGAAGCCATGCTAGGTGTGTGTGTGATTTTTGTGGCAATTCATCATAGGGGTCATTTCTAGGAGAAAGAGATAAAAAGAAGAAAATAAAAAATAAAAACACGATGACAACGACTCAAAACCGAAGAAAAAGACGCAAATGACGCACAAAGTGCGACTCCCCCAAGCTGAAACTTGCATTGCCCTCAATCAATAAGAGTAAACTCGGGAGGGCAATGAAAATGGGGGGGAACGCACCAACACAAATAGAAATTAAAAACAGGAAAAAAACACAAACGAAACTGAAAAATAAAGAAAACACACACAACACGACATAAAAACATAAAATAAAAATAGAAAAGCACATCACATGACGTATATGAACAAACACACATAGAAAACATCACACGACAGCACGCAGAAAAATTGACTTCCCCCAAGCTAGACGTGACAATGCTAGCGACATGATATGATCATGAAAATGCAGAGATATGCAAGGGGGAGGTCAGAAAACAAAATGAAATCAAAAAGCAGGAGAGGAATCATCCTCGTCCTCCTCGGTGGAAGAAGTGGGGGATGCGGGAGAGTGGGTGGGAGAGGTGACTGGTGTGCGGAGAAGTGGAGAAAGTGGTTGAGGTGATGGATCGGTGGGTGTGGAGGAAGTGTGGACGATGGGTGGTGTGGAGGTGATGACAGTGAGTGGAAGTGAAATGGTGACCAATGTGGTGGTGGATGGTTGGGGTACGGGGTAGGTGAGGATGGAGGGGGAAGTGAACGCGATAGCACCTGTAATTTCTTGCGGCGCACATATGGAGTGACAGATGTGGAGTGTGGTGGATCTGTGGGGACGACGGTGGAGGGAATGGAAGTGGTGATGGAAGTGGTGATAGGAGGGGATGGTCGCCTAGGGGGTGATGGTGGAGGTGAAGAATGTGATGGTGGAGGGGAAAATCGTCGGGGGGGGGGGGGGGGGGTGAAGGTGGTGGAGAGGGAGGTGGTGTGGGTGGAGGAGGCCCGTGGATGTGAGTGAGAAGGCGGAGGATGGTAGCCACGTTCCTCTCAAGTGCGAGGAAACGTGGGTGAGTGAAGATGGAAGAGGATGGGACCGAGGAGGTGAAGGAAGAAGCGGCAGTGCGCAATGCAGCTAACTCAGCCTCGAGGTGGAGGCGAGTAGAAGCGGCACGACGAACGGTGGAGGTGGTGGTCATGCGGACTGGAGAGGTGGTGATGGTCATGGTGGGAACAGAGGCAAGGATGGCACTACTAGGCCCAGCCCCAGGGTCTCCACGGTGCGCAGGGATGTCTTGCTTGCCTAAGTGGGCGGCAGGAGAAGGTGGTCTGGGTGCGCCCGGGATTAAAGGAAGATGTTACCCCCAAGTAACTCAGGATCAGGTGGGAAAGTCCAGTCTGCCACAAGCTGGATGGTCATGCGAGCGGGATTGGGCGGAATGGTATAGGGCGCTGGGGGGTGTCCGTAATGGAAGGTGAAACGGCCATCGGGGCGGGGCTTAATCATGTGAATATGCCGCAGGACGTCGAGATCTAGACGTGAGGGTCCTGCGACAGTGGGTAAATCTCGGGGGATGACAAAGTTGAACTGGGGAGAAGAAGCTATGATCGTGATAAGGCCCCCGCAACAAAGCTTGCCCTTGCCGACACGGCTAATCTCAAGGAGCTTGGAAACAAGCCAAGCACCGGCATGGACGGGAACGGTAGGGGCCCTAAAAGAGATACCGTCATCCCCGCGAACAAAAGGAAAGGTCATGGCCTACAAAATGAAAAGATCAGGGATGGTCACATTACCTGACTCATCCCTGGGGAAAAACATGCATGATATGATCCGGTGGGCCAGACGGAAGATGGGGTGAATGATGGAGGAGGCCTTGGCCTTACCTAGGGGATACTGATCGTGTAGGGTGAGGCGGAACCAAAACTGATCGACGTCAAATTCAGGGGGATACCCGTAGGGACGGATAGCGTCGTTCCCAAGGATGGGGAAACCAAAGATGTTATTAATGATGTTCAGATGAGTGTGAATGGTTCTGTTACGGATGCGAAAGATGACGATCGACCCCGACTTACTGACAAGTGTGGATAAAAATTCGAGTGTGAGGGAGGGGTAGGATACCGCGATGGCGTTTAGGAAAGCTAACCAACCTAAATTTGCGAAGAGAGTCTCGACATCGGTGAATACACCGAGATCAATAAGTGTTTGGGTTTGGGAAAATCTGGTCGATAGATGCCCCCGTGCATCAAACCTATGATAAAAATATTTGTGCTCCAGATTCCTAAAGCGGTAGCCACGCGGGCCCATCAGTGGGTCCTCAGCTGGGATGATAGGTTGGGGTTAGGGTTGGGGTTGTGCAGGCTGTGCAGGAGGAGGGCGTGAGTGTGGTGGACGTGAAGTCTTGCATCTCTTGCGAGACGACCCCTCCTCTCGCATGATACCCTTACACTTATCTTTATCTTTGGCCATGTGTGTGTGTGTGTGTGTGAGTGTATGCAAGATGCAATGAATGCACACTAACGCAGGCAATCGAGCAAAATGAAATTCTAGGGTAAAAAATATAAAATTGAGCTAAGGAGCGAAGTTACCCGTTCGAGATGAAAATCCTTGCTCGTAGATGTCCCAACGCGGCGCAACGGGACGAAGTGTGAAGCCGCGGCGCTTCTTTTCAGCAAATTTCGAAAATGGGGGGGGGGGGGGTATGAAAATTAGGGTTTTTGTGGGGGTAAAAATGAAAATGGAGGGAGAGAAATTGATGGAGGGAAGGAGATGGAGAGTGGGGGATCGATCTAGGGGGTTTTGTGGTCGGTTGGGGGAGTATCGTCGCCGGTTGGGGGAGTCAGAAGTCGAAACGGCGAGAATAATTGAGATCAGGCGAGAGAGATGAACGGGTGAGGGCACTGCGTGTTTTTAGGGTTTAAGTCGAACCGATCGGGTGAGTTTTCACCCGATCGGTTGACTATTAGGTCGAAATTTTTTCTGAAAAGATGCTACAGGCGAACCGATCAGTTGATAACTCAACCGATCGGTTGGCCGCTTCACAGATTTTCTCAAGAATTAAGTGCTGCTCACCCGGTCGGTCACCCGACCATGCTTTGTATCAACCAATCGGTTGATCAATTCCCAAATTTTTCGAGACTTCGGCCCAGCTCACACGGTCTGCCACCCGGTCTCACATTGCTTCACCCGACCGGTTCGTTGGAGAACAGATACGGCCATTGTCTGATACGTCTCACCCGATCGGTTGATTGGTCACCCGATTGGGTGAGAGCTTGTTTCCTGCAAAAATTCACAAATGGCCTAAGTCTCTCGACGGAAGTTCCCGCGGCTGAATTTAATTATTAAAATAGAAAAAATAATCCTAAAAATAATCCTAAAATGAAGATGAAAGTTTAGAGCATGGGTTGCCTCCCATGAAGCGTTTTTAACGTCGTTTGCTCGACGCCCGTAGATGATATTCAAGGCGGACGGGGGTGATGCCCTAAGATCGGCATCGCTTCAGATTCGGAGTTAGGTGCTTTTGGTGTCGTCGGCGATGACAACTAAACTTGCTTGACGACCCTCCCTTCGTTGACGGGATCCGGGGGCTTCTCCCTTATATTGGCGTCTACCGCCACTCGTTTCAAGATCCGGATCTCCTCACCGGTGAGTCCCATGGGCTCTTTACCTTTCCTCCTCGTCGGAGGGGATTTTTGAAATCCAAGAGGGACCGTATGTGCCGCATCTGCTTTTCCAGCAACATCATCTTTCTTCAGGCCGTCATGTTCTTCTAAGTCCCCAAGCTGTCGGGGGGATTCCTTGAAAGTATTTCCCAGGCGCCTGCTTCCACAACTCTTTCTTCTTCTATCTCTAGCATATTGCATCCTGGATCATCCGGGGGGTTGGGGTGCTTCATTGACAACCCCAAGTCAAACTCAACTTTTTCGTTGCCGACGTTAAGGGAAAGCTTCCCATTCTTCACATATATTAAAACGCCGGCAGTGGCCATGAAGGGCCGTCCAAGGATGATGTGGGTATGCGTATCTTCAGGCATGTCCATGACGACGAAGTCCACTGGCACATGCACCCCACTTACGTTGACAGGCAGGTCATCTACAACCCCCACCGGATATTTGACCGATCGGTCTGCAAGCTGTAGGGTCATACCGGTGGGCTCCAGGTCGTCCATCCCTATCCTCCTATATAGCGATATGGGCATTAAACTGATGCTCACTCCAAGATTGACGAGCGCGCGATGGATCTTTACCTCCCCGATCGCATAAGGGATATAGAAGCTCCCCGGGTCTTTAAGCTTAGGCGGATTTGCTCTCTGAATGAGAGCGCTGCATTCCGCCATTAATACGACCTTCTCCTTTCTGGACCCTCTTGTCACCAAATCCTTTAAAAATTTTGCGTAGGAGGGAATCGTCTCGATAGCTTTGAGGAAGGGGATCTGCATGCTTAAGTCCTTAACCATGGCAAAGAATTTGCCATACTTCTCGTCTATCTTGGCTTGGGATAGACGTTGTGGAAAAGGCACAACGAGCTTGAATACCTTGAGGCTCCCTTCCTCGTCTTTCTTCTTCTCCTCTTCAGGGACTCCCTCCGGAGTCGTAGTTTTTGGCGACGAAGCACCGTTGTCATTGGCTTTTTCAATTGGTCGCTCTACGACCAACGGTGCTTCCGGTTCCTTGGTGGGCACTCTTGTGGGGATTTGTGTTCCGCTCCTCAACATGATAGCAGACACATTCGCATGCTCGTGCGTGAGTGCCAAAGTCTTGTTTGCTCCCCTCGGGGTCACTTTCGGTTGTGGCGGTAATAGATTTTACGATCTTTGAAGGTTTGCCACCTGTAACCCCAGCTGGGTTACCTGGTCAGTGAGAGCCCTCTGCCCCATTTCCAGCTTCAAATTTATCTTCTCCTGGTTGGTAATGTATTGAGTCAAGAGGGACTCAATTGGAGAGATGGCTCTCTGCTGGTCATATTGCTGCTACTGCTGCTGCTGAATGGGCTGCTGGTTCCTTGGGGGGTATTGCTGATATTGATGTGGAGGCTGCTGCTGCTGAAACTGCTGCTGCTATTGCCTGGGCAGCTGATATACTAGCTGCTGCTGCTGCTGATGAGGTGGCTGCTGATACGGCGTCCGGTAGCTAAGATTGGGGTGGTTCCGGTTGTTTGGAGAGTAGGCCGGATTGGAGCTAGTCCGTGGTGGATACGGCGCATTTCCCGTAGGATTGTAGAATAGTGCGCTCGCTTGGTCCAATGGTGGTGAGATGTCACCACCCTCGAAGTCCCCCATGACTTCTGCTTCCATCGCAGCAATTTGTTGTGTACCGGCACCACCGGCTCCTACCATGAGTGCTGAGATCTAGGTCGACAGCAAGTCAAACTTGCTGGATAATTTGTCGATGTCCTCGACCCTGTGAATACCCCCCAGATCTAAGTGTGGCTCTCTCGTCACACCACCACTCATTATTCGATGCCATATTTTCCAATATGTTTCCGGCATCTTCTTCACTTCTGGACATGAAGGACCCCCCAGCCGCGGCGTCCATCGAAGACTTCAAGTCATTCCTCAATCCGTTGTAGAACAGAGTTATAATCTGCCACTTTGAAATCTCGTGATGAGGGCATCTTCGCTGCATCTCTTTAAAACTTGTCCAAGCCTCATGCAGGGACTCGTGGCTAGCTTGGGAGAAGGAGGAGATCTCACTCCTCAGCTTCATAGTCTTCCCCAGAGGAAAAACTTAGTCAGGAAGGCGTTTGAGAGCTTCTCCCAAGTGTTGAACATGTTCGGGTCCTTTCCCCTAAGCCACAGCTTGGCCTTATCTCGCAGAGAGAAGGGGAATAGCTTCAGACAGATTGCTTCAGTTGTGACACCATTGATCCGGAAGGTGTCAAATTTCTCGAGGAAGGAGTCCAGATGTTCGATGGGGCTCTCCATGGGTTCCCCAGCTGGATCCACGTCACTAAGGACGGCTTGAGCTCGAAGCTCTGTGCCGTAATAGCAGGAGGTCGGATGGAGGAGGTGGACCTGATGGATGGCATCGTGTACTCCAGCAGGGACTTGTGCGGTGGGGTATTCTCGCCCATGGCTTCGGACTCTTCTCTTCTTCGCTTCTCTACGGCTAGAAACCTTAGGGTGGTGTTTATCTCAGGATCAACATGAATCAAGTCGTCAAGACTCCTTGTGCTCCTGCGCATTAAAAGTAACAAACACCCGTGAAGCGAAAAGTGGGAAAGAAACAGATATAATAGAAAATAAAAATAAGAAAACAAAAATGAAAAATGAAAAAGAAGAATGTGAAAATTATCGCGAGATAGGGATGTGAGCTAGACTCAAAGGTTCAAAAGATCCAAAAATAACAAGCACGTTGCCTCCCCGGCAACGGCGCCATAAAGCTTGACGTCCCCACGAAGTTCGTGATCATAAGAGTGTGCAATAGGATTAGGGGCGTGAGATTTAAATATTTATAACCGCAAGTGCATGGTGTTGTAGTGTGGCTTGGGGGTCGAACTCATGGAGGCATGGTTATGCTTGTGTCAGAAAGGACCGAATTCACCCTATGGGTGAGCTAGCCCGAATCGGTGGATGTGTTGTCACAGGAATAGAATGCGAGGGATAAACAATATAAAGGGAAACCCGGAACTTCGGTTTCCACCCTATCATATGATTCTCGCTAATATGACCGGAGGATAGGATAACGATCGGAATTAAGGTCTAGTGATGTGACGTTGCCTCTAGGAGTGATACCAGCGTCCCATGGGCCCGATATTTCGGTCGATGCCCAGGATGATACGCCGGACTACCCGGGTTCGGTCAGTGGGCATTCCCATGTCCATTAACACTGACCGACTCTGGGAGCACTAAGCTCGCAACGATAACTCCCAACATCTCGTCCTGTCGTTCCCACGCGATAGGATTCAATGTCTACGCTAAGGGCGTGAGCTATGGCTAGGGAGTCAACCGCTAAGTTTATTCCCCCTTGGCCCAATGGTCAAAGGCGGACTTTTTCCCGCCGATGACCATGAAACACCAAGCGTAACCAATAGATTCCTAATCCCTATCGAATTCCTAGTCCTATGGATGCATTAGGGAGAACCCACGAAGGGGTTTCTACCAAAATCCCAGATTTGGGAACTACTCACACATTTTAGGTAAAAAGAAATCTAAATGAAAATCGACCGTTAAAAACATAATCCGGCGATTGAAAAGTAGTAAGAGCAATGCAAATAACACTATATTAAAGTTTGGTAAAGATCAGACAACTTACAAATGTCAAATAAATTCCAGCCGTCATAAAATGGAGAGAAAACAGGAAAATACAACAGCCCAAAAAACACAGCTCTCATTTCTGAAAACCTAGGGCTAATATATATAGAACACGACGTCACCCGATCGGTTGAAGAATCAACCGATCGTGTGACCTGCTGCGATCTTCGGCAGCGATTTTCAGAACTTCACCCAGTCAGACGACACGATCGGTTGGAGGAAGCAGCTCGTCGTTTGGGTCTTGGTGTCGTCGGGTGAACCGATCGGTTGATAAATCAACCGATCGGTTGGAAACATCGCCCAAAAGACAGTAAGTTGTGATGTTTTGGCACAGTCAGCTGGCAGTCGGGTGAGCTCTCCGGGTCGTGTCTTCGGGGAATCAGCTACAGATGAATCGATCGGGTGAAGGTCACCCGATCGGGTGAAGGTCACCCGATCGGTTGGAATTCAGCTTCAATTTCTAGAGAGATCTGTTGGGTTGAACCGGTCTCTGACCCAGTCGGTTGACGCTCTCATTGCTTCAGCAGCTATCCAGGTCGTGCACGCATGCATCACCCGATCGGTTGAAGCATTCAACCCATTGGGTGGGGGGCTGAAAGATGGAGATCTTTGTCGTTTGACCCCCTGGATCATGCGTGACTCCTCCCGTTGCTTCAGGGACTTATGATATCATCATTATGTATCCCCTATGCTGGCAAACTCCTGCAAACACGTAAAAACACGGAGAAGTGAAAGAAAATAAGAAAATACGAGAAAACGGATACGAGACGGCGGAAAATAACGGAAAAACACAAAAGAAGACGTGCATGAATATATGAAATATAAACGCACGTCACCTTCCTCTATACTTGGTGTCAACAGGTTCTCGACATAGATATCCTTCCCTATCTCGGCCAGAGAAGAAGACGTCAACTTTGAGAGTGCGTCGGCCCAGAGATTGTTCGACTGGGGTAGATGTTGGATCTCTGCTCTTATGAACTTTAGGAGCTCGGCCCGGGCGCACTTCGAATACTGCTTCAGCAGGTCCTCCCTTGCTTCAAAGCTGCCTTGTATTTGTTGGACGATAAGCCTTGAGTTGCTAATCAGCAGCACATTCATCGCCCCAAGCGCTCGGTAGAGCTTCAGCCCATTGTGGGCGGCCTCGTACTCTGCCATATTGTTGGTTGTCGAAAAATTGAAGCGAAGTGCATATTGACAATCTCTCCCTAATAAAGCCGATTCAATGTAGGAATTCTAACCTAGCATTGACATCCGACGGTCCTAGTGGTTACTCCTATTGACCTAGATTTTTCAAATTGTTGATAACCACATTTGGAGATAATCGTGACAAACCTCTTTGAATACGCATGCCGACATTGTTCTGAGATCTAGAAAATACCCAAGACTATATAAGCATCACCTCCATGTGGGATCGATATCTTTCTATATTACAATGCTCTGACAACGTGCACTTGCGGTAGTTTCTGGAGTTAAATCCGGAGCGCATCAATTAGTGGCAAGGCTGTGCTAATTAGCAATAGGGCCATGCACGAGATGACGACGCATCTCCTACATTGGTTTTACGCTCTTGCACGGCCGTACTGACTAGCGGCACGTCCATACACAACGTTTTCTATTTAAAGAAAGTCTGTAATGAACTAAAACGGGGGGGGGGGGGGGGGGGGGGGGGGGGCTTTTTTATTTAAAGAACTTTTGAACATCGTTTTTAGGTGATTTACTTGGGGTTTTCTTGTTGTAATTCTGTTGTCTTTATTGTAAGAATCCTTGCTCTCTAATCTAGTTTACTTAATCTCTTTGCTCTAGTATTGATTTGGTGATTGCCTGGGTTTTTTGTTATTTATTTGCCCATTGTTTTCACATATTTAGCTATGAAATCCGTTCCATTGATTTCACTAGGTTTGCCATGAATAGCGAGTAGTTCATTTAGCTAGGGCAATGTAGATCCCTATAGTAAGGGTTGATCGTAATTGATCGCCCCAAATATTGACCCAAGTGTGGATTGTAGTCTCATTATAGGTTGTGTCACGCCCCGCTTCCCATTCTACCGGGAGCGAGGACGCGAGCGGGTCCGCGATGTGCTTAAAACAAGGAGTACTTTTTTTTCTTCTTTTTTTTCCTTTTCTTCCTCCTTGGCTTAAACACACTAAGCGTCTGTATAAAAATTGCAGATCCTTGCTTGCAAATTTAAGAAGCAGCTCAAACAACATTATTACATATCAAGTGTACATTAATTAAGATACAGCTTGGCCTAGTATGGCCAATATAAACAAAGTATACAAATTACATTATTCAAATATATATAAAAGTGCTGACGCGAAGGTAAAAGTCTAGTCTTCCGTGGGTAGATACTCCACGTAGTTTTCGAGCACTGGCTCGACTCCTGCAGTAGTGTCTTCAAAGAACTCACTATCGATACTTGACGGACATTTCGTAAAACAACAAAATGAAATGTTCGTCAGCGAGGTTTACTCGGCAAGATAATCTCAAAACCAAAATGTTGGACATTTTAAATTTAAACAATGATGAACTTTAAAGACAAGCAATAAGCTTAATTTACAAATAAGCAATAAAAGAGATAAAGTAGTTTAAAGTAGTTAAAACAGTTAAAGCAGTTAAACATTTACAACCTGCAGCAATTAAATCATTGATAGCCATTTGCAATACCATTTGCAACCTGTAGCACTAACAATTTGCAATACTATCAGTAACCTGTGACAATTTAGCATTCAATAACCAAACTGTAGCAATCCTGTAGAAAAGAGGTTATGACAATAATCAATAACCAGTCTATCCTAGTGATAAGTCCATGTCCAAGAGTACTAGAGATAACCAACATGCAGCCTGCGACGGGAGCAACTCCGAGGCTTACCTACCGTTCCGATGCGGCAACGGTCAAGGATCTAACCCCCGTAATGTGTTGGAGGTAATTTAGTATGGCGCATCCAGTCATTCTGTAACACTTGTGATCATAGACTACCCCCAAACCCAGGTTAAGTCAAGTGTCGGTCAACAAGACATGCACTATCTGTTCAGTATTGAAATTCCATCCTCTATTTTATATTGTTAAAGTTCCTTCTTCCATTCAATATTATTAAAGTTCCATCTTTCATTCAATATTGTTGAAGTTCCATCTTCCATTCAGTCAATTCAATCTCGGTATTCCAATAGTCTGTACAACAGTCTCGTGGAAGTTCACAACTTCATGATTCGATTAAATGAAAACATCAGGATCACTTAAATAAATAAAAGAACGAGTAAGATGTGATTTTAACCAAGCAAAAGAGTTTAAATTAGCTTAAAATACTTTCTAAGACTAGTAGTTATTTTTCAAGATTGTTTAAATAATTTTTAACAATTTTAGACCATTTAAAATAGCCAAAAACTATTTTAAAATTAAGAAACTATTTTAAAGATGAATGTTCAAAGAATTGTTTCGAGCGAACCGTACATCAGAATTCTTCAAACAAGGTGTCAAAACGATCGTATTTACAAGTTCTTTAACATATATTTTTATCGTACATCAGTGTAAGTAAAAATCACAGACTATGAATTTTAAAAGGATTTTTAGAACAAGAAATTACTATTACTGCCCATGTTCAAGGATTTATTCCGGGCAAACCGTACGTCAGAATTTTGCAAACAAGATGTCCAAACGATCGTATTTACAAGTGCTGTAACATATATTTTTATCGTACATAAGTATACGTAAAACTTGCAAGATACGAATTTTAAAAGGATTTAAACCTATTTAAGTTTTGCCTTCAAAAATTCACTGTGAGAAATATACTTGCCTGATGGAGATGAAACTCGCGCCAATGGATTCGTTTCGACGTTTCTGATTTTCTGGGACTAGTCACACATTTTTCTGGGCCCTATATTTTAAGTTATCAATTTAAAACCATAAAACCCATATTATTAATTAATTAAAATACGAAAAATACGAAATATTCATATATTTACAAGTTTGCCATTTCGAAACTTACGCAGCTTCGTCGTTCGTCATTGCATGGGGGCTTCGGCGTCGTTGACGGCGGCACGGGGCGGCAGCGGAGGGGGCCGACAGCGGTACGTCGTTCTCCGGTGATATGGCGGCGGGGAGATGACAGTGGAGGCGTGGCGACCGAAGGTGGAGCAACGGCGGAGCTCCTTCGGGGCTGTCGATGCGGAGAGAAGGCGGGGAATGGCGGTGCGTGAGCTCGAAGGCGTCGTCTCTCGATCGGGGATCCTCAGGGGGTGGTCGGAGCGGGCTTTGCAGCGAACGGCGACGCCGAAGCGGCCTCGACGGCGAGTGGCAGGCGTTGGTGATGGCTTTAGCGAGGAGGAGGAGGTGGCGGGCTTCTCAGGGCATCGCGGTGGCGGTCGGGGTTTCTCGGGGGTTCACGGCAGTCGGAGCCCGGCGAGCGAAACCCAGGGGGAGAGAGACTGAGAGAGAGGGAGAGAGAGAGACAGAGAGCGGTTGAAAGAGAGAGAGAGGGAGAGTAACGTGGGTGGGTTGCCTGGCTGCATGGGTTCAAGAGTGAGGGGGCCTGGGGTTGGTGCTGAGAACGAAGGAGGTGTGTGAGATATATATAGGGTTTGGGAAATGACAATTTTGATATTAATGGGGGTAGATGAGAGGGGCAGAGGAGGGGGTGTTAACGGGTAGGTTAGGTGATTAGGAGAGTAGGTAAAGGGGATTAGGTGGGGTAATTAGAGGGGTAATTAGCATTAGGGTGAATGTCATTAGCAAAATACAAAAACGAAATTACGATTTTGCCCCTACTAGCAAACGTGTCCGGAAAATTACGAAAACATACCCACGGGATCGTATCGTCGTGAGGATCACGAATACGAAGTCCGTTTTGAGATTTGGGCTACGGGGATACTAGTTTTAGGCCAAAACGTTTAGAAAACGGGTTTGCGGGTTCTCTATTGAAACGATATCAGAAAATTACGAAATTAATGTGGGAAGCCCCAAATGATCATATGATGCTACTGCAGAAGTTTGAAAACGTTTTGAAGACGTTTGAATAGAAAATAAATTCATTGACCCAAAACTACAATATCCGAAAATGAATTTTTATCAGATCTTTCAGAGGTATTTGATGAAATCCGATCTTACCAAAATACTCCATAACTAGTCTAGTACTTCAAAATATTTTTGTAAGAAATTTTGAAATCAGTTTAAGACTCCTGATCAACCATTACAAAATACAATTAAAATGAAATTACTTTAAATATTTAATTTAAATATTTTTGGAAAAATGCCGGCCGTTACATTCTACCCTCCTTAAAAATAATTCCGTCCTCGGAATTTAAAAATCTCTTTTGAAAATAATTGATTTTATGAAGAAGCTCAAACAAATAAATGATAAAAATAAAAAATCTCTGTTAAAATAATTGATTTTATGAAGAAGCTCAAACAAATAAATGATAGAAAAAATAGTGATCTTGTAAATCAGGTTGTAAATGAAATATAATGTGATAAGAAATAAGGGGTGTCACTAATATATATTATCACCGTAGCCAAAATATAAGATAATGTCATTACACGAAAAGGAGAGCTATTAAGATGATGACATCTGTTCGAACTTGGAACCTGAGGTGATAAGTCAGTAGCAAGCTTTATTTAACAACATAAAGTTTAAAACTACAACTCATGCCATTAATGCATACTGGGTCCTAACCAAGTAAATCATCGCCGTAGCATACATAAACGTAAGGGCTAAAGCTAATGCATTTGCGCTGCTACAACTTAACCAGCCGAACACAAATGACTTCATCTGCCATGCTACCAAATTACAAGTCAATATCCAGATCGATACGTATAGGCAAATGTAAGGCCAATTCTCGAGGGTCAAGATCATCGCTACCACTTTTTCCAGCAGTTTCCATAACATCCAACAAGAAGCCAACATCCTAGCTGTCTCCCAAATCCGAGCACAATACGGACATCCAACATCAAAACCTAAGGCCAAAAGCAAGCCAATAATCGTCGTCAATAATACTAGATGCCAACACCAATGGTCAATATCTACTGCCATCACCATCAGCCCTAAGCAGTTCAACGACCAAAAAGTTATGAACCCAAAAACACGAAGGAGCAGCCCTAAGAGGGAATCGAAGCTGGGCAGCTCAAGGGGGAAGAGCCAGAAAAAGGAGCTCCCAATGATACCAATAGCGGCGGGTTCCCAATATCCTGACCACACGGCAATAGCGAAGGAGACGACGAAGGCTGTCGCTAAGCCCAACAGACCCCAAGGTCGTCGACGGGCCATCGGCGGCTGCGGGTCCAAGGCGACGAGGGCTGCGACTGGCTGTCGATCCATGGGGGGGCCTCCAGGATGGGGGGAGTGGTGGAGCTGGCAAATCTTCGGGTGAGGCCGGTGGATCGGAGATCGGAGCGGCGATGCAAGGTCGGGTCGAGCTCGCTTGGGGAAGAGGCCGGGAGGAGGAGTGGGCGATGTCAGAGCGAAAAGGGAAAGCCACGGGGTGGCT
>JAULAV010002760.1:0-50005 GCA_030789695.1 Scilla litardierei | reverse complement strand
GCAAAATGATGGAATATATATAGGTGGTGCAAAAAGGTCATCCCCAAGCTATGCAAGGACATGGCCCCGAAGAGACAGATGGGCACAAAAATAAATAAGGGGTGACAGGAGCAAAAATAATGTAAAGATCAAGCAACGGCATCACCCTGAGTGGATGATGATGGATCCGACTGTTGGGGACCAGAGATAGGAACATCAGGCACAGAAGGTGAAGGCTTGACAGGTGTGTCGACTGGTGAGGCAATGGAAGAGACAACAGGCTCAGAACAAAGTGGAACAGCTGGAGTGTCGACTGGTGTGAGAACGTGTGTGTCGATAACAGAAGTCTCCAACTGCGGTGCAACCGACTCAATCGAAGAAGTGACATGCCCTACAAAATCCTGAGAATGGGGCACAATGAGTGGTGCAGGAGGGACAGAAGGGACATGGTCTGGCATGGGAGAAGGGGCTGGTGCAAGTATGACAATGGGTGCACGCTGATGCCTAAGGATATCAAGAATGGCTGTGAGGTCCCGCTCCACGTACTGCTGAAAAGAGGAGAGCGAGGTCGCGAGGGTGTCAAAGGCACGCCTCAGGGCGACAACCTCGGTCTCCATCGCAGAAAGACGTGCGTTCGTGGTGCGGGAGCTAAGAGGTGGTCGTGAACTGCTAGAGACCACCCTCATAGGGTGCATATAGGAAAGTGATACCCGGGGTCTGAACTGAAAGTTAGGGGAGGGTGGTCTAGCGGGGATCTTGGCTGAAGAAGATGTGAGTGGAACGGATCCGAGATCCAGTGCAGAGACAGAAGCAGCAGTAACATCAGAACTGGGAGACATCGTGGCAACAGAAGTGGTGACAGACACCACGACACTCTCAAAAAAAACTGCTAATGCTAATGCAGAAGTGGTGCCAGGTAGAGAAACTGTGGACCCTAGAGTGGTAGGAAGGGAAGTGAGGAGGTCCACAGGTACGGGAAGTGTGCTGGCAGTGACAGGCTCTGAAATAGGTGAATCGGTATGCTCAGGAGCGACAGGACTGGCTGATTCCAAAGGGGTGGAAGAAGTAAGATCAAAAGAGCAGAAACAACCATGCCCTCAGGTCTGGGCATGGCAGTGACAGATTAGTGACCTCCGGGGTAAAGGTGTGGACAGTTCTCGAGGTCTCTACGGTGGTGGTGGTGGTGGAAGCACTGACAGAAGTGGGGACAGAAGTGCTCCCTGGTAGGGGTGGGTGTGCAGGCTGGGCTGCCATGACGGCAGCAATGTCAGGCTCGTCCTCGTCAGAACTGAGCACCCAGTTGTCGATGTCGTCGTCGACTGGTGCTCCAGGTGGCTCGAGGACGTGGACGGGAGGGATCAGAAAAATGCGGGGAGTGAGCCAGTCAAGCATGACTGGGGTGACATGGGTGAGGTCAGGGCGGGGCAAGTAGAGGTGTTGCTCGCAGTGGACACCTAGAAGGTAAATCCAGTGACGCTCACCGTGCAGACTGATGATGGACATGCAGGTGAGCACATCCAACGTCAGGCGTGTAGGCCCGGTGGGAATCGCCAGACGTGCAGGAAGTGCAAGGCCGAGCATCTGGGTGAAAATGGTGAAAAATCTGCCGTAGCAGATATCGGTGGTGGCGTGGGCAGTCTGGAGAAGGCGGTGACACATCCAGTACACTGCGTCAGAAGTCGAGTCATCCCCATACGATGGGAAAGCTCAGGTAAGGAGAGTGTCTCGACCTCTGGCGTGGAAAAGAGTGTAGTGGTGAGTTGGCACTGGGCATAGAGGAGACATTGGTGGACGACATAAGAGGATTTTGCACTATTAGGATGATATCCTTACAGACCAGTGATGTGACGTCCCCTAGATTTAGCAATGTGTAGTCGGAACGGGGATACCAGATTTAAATATTTATAACCGCAAGTGCACGGTGTTATAGTGTGGTTGGGGATCGAACACGGGTAGGCGTGTGTTGGACTTGTTATCAGACATGATCCGAATCACCCGGTGGGTGAGCTAGCCCTATCGCTTGGTGGTTTGTCACGAAATGGGATTACGAAAGATGTAAAATATAAAAGGGAACCTAGGACCTTGGTTTCCACCCTAACATGTGCTCTCTCTGTTACGACTGACGGGTAGTGATACGATTGGATTCTAGGGTTTAGTAGTGGGACGTTGCCTCTAAAAGTGATACCTAGCATCCCATGAGCCCGATATTCCGGTCGATGCTCAGGATGATATGCTAAGTCTACCCGGCTTCAGACGGTGGGCATTCCCATGACCATTAACACCGACCGACCCTAGGAGAACTAAGCTCGCAACGATTGCTCCCAACATTTCATCCTGTCGTTCCCACGCGCTAGGATTCATTGTCTATGCTAGGGGTGTGAGCTATGGCTAGGGGATCAAACTCCCGTTTTATTTCCCCTTGGCCCGACGGTCAGAGACGGTCTTTCTTCCGCCAATGACAATGAAACTCCCCGCGTAACCATCTAAATTCCTATATCCTATCGAAACCCTAATCCTATGGTCGTTGTAGGGAGAACCCACAAAGGGGTTTCCACCAATGTCCCAGATTAGGAAACTACTCACAATTCATTACAAAAAGAGCAACACAAAAAATTATAGCCATTAAAATTAAGATCAGAGAATAGAAATATAGAGCAAATAGTATTAAGAACGCAATATCAAAGTATCAAGATAATCAGCGAACTTACAAAACAAAATAAATTCGCAGCTGCCAAAAATCACAAAAAGACAGTTTTAGGAAAGGGGATCTCGTTCTGGGAAAAAACTAGTGCTATATATAGAATACACGTCCACCTGATCGGTTGAAGCATCAACCGATCGGGTGAGACAAATGTCGAAACGGTCT
The DNA here is from genome assembly GCA_030789695.1 of Scilla litardierei. Lineage (NCBI taxonomy): Eukaryota > Viridiplantae > Streptophyta > Magnoliopsida > Asparagales > Asparagaceae > Scilla > Scilla litardierei. Next base: position 47,160 of record JAULAV010002760.1, on the reverse strand, counting down.
TCAGCCTTTGAGATACTTCACCTGATCATGAACCGATCGGGTGAGTTGTCGGGTTGTTGGCTGGGGGTGCTTTGGCTACAGATGAACCGATCAGGTGAGATTTCACCCGACCGGTTAGAATTCAGCTCCAAAAGACAGAGAGCACTGTCGCCACCACCCGATCACTGAACCGATCAGGTGGGCTCTTCTTCACTGCTGCTCCAGATCGGGTCGGATACACGTGCACGAACCGATCGGTTGGGTCTGTCCACCCGATCGGTTGAGGGCTGAAATATGATATTCTTTGACGTTTGGCCCTCAGGATCGCGTGTGGCACCTCCAGTTGCTCCGGGGACTCATGATATTTGCTGTAAATGTTCCCAGCTATGGCAATCTCCTGCAATGGCACAAAAACACAAAGAAAGTGAAAAGATATTAAAAACCATAAAAGAATAGATACAAAACAACGGAAAACAACGGAAAATCACGAAGAAGACGTGTGTGAATATATACAATATAAACGCACGTCAAAATCCTCCAAGCTGAAACCTTCCTCGTCCTCGAGGAAGATGAGTGGGAGTAGGAGCTCGGAGGGAAAAAGTAGAGAGAAAGAAACAGAAAAAGAAAGCAAAGTCCTAGATCACCCATCAGAGCCAACAAAAACTAACTCACCACACTAAGCAAGTATGCGGTAAACACATCACTAAACCCAGTAATATGAGTCCATACAAGTGTCGTGGGTCCACGCGATGAAGCGCGAGTGAGTGAGGTCGTGAGCTAGCAGACGGTGTAACTATCTAAATTGTGCAATAAATCTCCATATACACATACCCAAGGAATGAACCCAAATATCGATTCAATTCGAATTAACGATGAATAATAGCTCAAGCATGCATGAGAATAGAATGAGAATTGAAGCGTATCATGTGTCGGGACTCCACTGCTAGGGACTAGAAGATCACCGCACTTTTGCCTAGATAATCGCTAGAAAATTCCTATGCCAAGTGTGTTTGAAAACGAGGGAGGCTGAGAAGGTGTGGAGTAGAACACTTGGTGCAAATTCTCGCCTTCCCTTTATTCACGGTGGATAGGAATGGTATTCACAACGGGAAATTTTTTGGGTTATGGCTATTTGTATTTTTTTGAATTTTTGGCTATACATATTTTTTCTCTTTTTTTCTTTTTGGGTTTTTCTTCTAGCTCTTTTTTTTCTTTTTAGATTTTTGGATTTTGGGCTATATATTTGTGTACTCTCCCAAGTGGGAGAACGGTACACGACGAGGGGATTTGCACCAAGTAAAACAAAAAAGAAATCGAATTCTAAACACTTGGGCAAAAGAAAAATTTTCTCGCAAATCAGAACATAAGCAAAATGGGTTATCCTAGTCCTGTTGGTAGAGTCCCGACACATGCGAATTGAACCGTACTATATATATATATATATTAATTCATGCATAGAGAAGTAGACAGTGTAGACAAAATACCGCATATTCAAAATTGAAGCATGATAGTCTAGGGGTCAACCAAGGACATGTATATAAAAACAAAATCACAAAGTAGAAGCACACCAACTAGCTGGCCATGACAAATAACTCACACAAAAGCAAAGTGAACCCACGAAGCATGAAATGCAATATGACACGGCTTCCTAGGGTTAGTGAAAGTGATTATCGTAGCTAAGCTAAGTGTGTGTGTGTGTGGTTCCATGGTAGTTCATCATATGGGGTCATCTCTAGGAAAGGGAGAACAAAAGGATAAGAAGAAAAAGAAAAACACGATAAAAACGACTCAAAAATGGTGAAAAAGATAAAACTGACGCACAACGTGCGACTCCCCCAAGCTGAATCTTGCATTGCCCTCAATGCAATAAGAGTAAATACTGGAGGGCAAGGAAAATGGGAGGGAAGTATGCACCGACACAAAAATTGAAAAACATGAAAGACACACAAAACGAAAAAGAAAAATAGAAAATAGACACTCAAACAAAATATACCAAAAACACCTACACGCGAACACATATAAACAAGCACACACCACCAACATGATACGACAGCAAATCACAAAAAATTGAATTCCCCAAGCTGATCATGACAATGCTAGAGAAAAGACTTGATCGTGGTGAATCAGAAGAAATAGCTAGGGGAAAATCAGAAAAAACAAAAACGGAAATCAAGATGCAGGAGGGGTGATCTCCTCATCCTCCTCGGAAGAGGATGGAGGGGTGTGGGCGGGAGAAGTGATAGGAGTGCAGAGAAGTGGAGAAAGTGGTGAAGGTGGTTGATAGATGGGTGCTGTGGTGGTGTGGATGATGGGTGGAGTGACGGTGATAATGGTAAGTGGGAGGGATGCTGCGACCAATGAGATGGGTGTGGGCAATGATTTTGAGCGCATATAATTTCTTGCAGCACGAGTATGCGGTGGTGATAGATGTGAAGGGTGGTGGAAGTGTAGGATCTACGGTAGTGGTCACGGGTGGAGAAGAAATAGAGGGAGGAGGGGATGATTGTCTAGGGGGTGATGGAGGAGGTGATGGTCGTCGAGGAGGCGAAGGAGGTGGTGATGGTGCTGGAGTAGGTGGTGGGGGACCGTAGATGTGTTAAGAAGGCGGAGAATGGCGGCCACGTTTTGCTCTAGTGCGAGGAAACGTGGATGTGAAAAGAAAGAAGTGGATGGGTCCGAGGGGGTAGAAGAGGATGCGCCAGCGTGCAGAGCAGCTAGCTCAGCCTCAAGAGCGAGACGAGTGGAGGTGGCCTGTCGAACAGCAAAAGTGGTGCCGACGGTAGTGGTCGTGCCGGCACCAGAGGCCAGGCCTAAGAGGGCCGTAGTAAGTGCCTCAGAAGAAACAGTGGTAGAAGCCTGGGTTGTGACACTAGGTCCAACACCGGGGTGTCCTCTGAACACAGGGATATCCTGCTCGGCTAAGTGGGCAGCAGGGGACGGTGGTCGAGGTGCGTCCGGGAGTGGAAACTGAAGATGTAACCCCCCTACAAACTCTGGATCATGAGGAAACGACCAGTCTACCTCAGCCAGGATTAGGCAGAGTGGTATATGGAGCAGGGGGTGACCGTAGTAAAAATCAAACCGACCGTTGAGACGCGGTCGGCTCATGTGTGTGCACCTCAGGACATCAAGATTTAGATATGTAGATCCTGGGGCACGCGGCAGATCACGGGGGATAACGATGTTGAACGGGGGGGGTGTAAGGCAATGAGGGTAATGAGGCTGCAGCAGCAATATTTACCCTTGCCTGTGCGGCTGATATCAATGAGTTTTTGGATAAGCCATGCACTAGCGTTAATACGAACGTGCGGGGCCTCAAAGGTGATACCGTCAACACCGGGAATGAATGGGAAGGTCATCGCCCACAAAATGAATAAATCAGGGATGGTCACAGTACTGGACTCATCCCTAGGAAAGAAAGAGCTCGATATGATGCAGTGGACGAGACGAAATACGGGGTGGATGATGGAGGAGGCCTTGGCATTGCCTCGAGGATAATGGTCATAAAGAGTGAGGTGTTCCCAAAAATGATCGACATCGAAGTCGCGATGCAATTCATAGGGGGGATAGGGTCCTGGAGAATAGGGAAACCGAAAATGTTGTTGATGGTGTTCACGTGGGTGCGGAAGTTTCGGTTTCGGAGGCGGAAATCAATAATCGACACTGCCTCAGTTTTGAGAGTCAAGAGGAATTCGAGTTAAGGGCGGGGTACGATGGTGCATGGGAGTTTAAGAAACCTAGCCAACCTAAGTTTGCAAATAAAGACTCGACTCTGGAGAAAACTTCGAGATCGATAAGGGTTGGGCTATGGGCAAACTTAGTGGCCAAGTGAGATCGTTGGTCGAGTCGAGTATAAAAATCTTTGTGTTATAGACTCAAGTAACGGATTCCTTGTGGTCCCATCAGTGGGTCTGCGACATGAATGATGGGTTGGGATGGTGGTCAGGTAGGCGGAGGAGGAGGAGTACGTGCACGCGGTGGATGTGTCGATTTGTGTCTCTTACGAGATGGCTCCTCTTCCTGCATGATGCGCTTACCCTTGTCCTTGTCTTTTAGCCATGATTGTATGGCGATGTAATGTATATGCAAGATTATATGAGTGTGCACACAATCACTGACAATGGAGCAAAGTGCTAATATTTGGGCAACGTAAAAGTAAAGCTGAGGAGTGAGTGTACCCAGTAAATCAGCGAGTCCAAGCTCCTGAAAGATCCTACGCCGTATGAAGGAGGAATTTAGGAAGCCACCGCACTTCAATCCAAGAAGAGAAGAATTTTCGAAAATCTCGGGGCTAGGGCTAGGGTTTGGGCGGATTTAGGGATGAAGTATGGTATATGGGAGGGGATTAATGGTGGGAGAGAAATGGAGGAAGTGGGGGAACGAAATTAAGAGTGGCAGAAGTGAGAGTGGAGATCGTTTGAGAGAGGGGGAAGATGAACAACCCGGAGGAGAAAAAGGGATCGGGTGAAATGAAATCGGGTGAAGGGGGGGTATTTATAGGGTTAGGCAAACCGATCAGGTGAGATTTCACCCGATTGGGTGGGTCGATTTCGAAAATTTCTTGTTGGATCAACAGCTACAGGTGAACCGATCGGGTGAGATTTCACCCGATCGGTTGACCGCTCCCCAAATTTCCCGAGAGCTCTGTACTCTCTACCCAATCAACGACCCGATCACAGCCTCTAACAACCGATCGGTTGATTTTACACCAAAAATTCCTAAGAGCTCTGTACTCTCCACCCGGTCTGCCACCCGATCACCGCTTGTATCACCCGATTGGTTGGCTTATGTGCGGATACTGGCCATCTTCAGATACTTTCCACCCGATCGGTTGATGCATGAACCGATCAGGTGGGGGTAATTTTCTGCACAGATACAAAAAGTTGTCTAAGTCCCCCAACGAAAAATCCCATAGTAAAATTTATTCACTAAAACTAGTAAACTAATCCTATAGATAACGACAAAAGTTCAAAACATTGGTTGCCTCCCATGAAGCGCTGTTGTTTAAAGTCGTTTGCTCGACTCCCGATGTATGATGTTCAAGGAGGTTTGTACGGGTGATGCCCAATGATCGGCATCCCTTCAGCTTTTGGAGCAGTGGCCCTTGGTGTTGACAGAGGTGGAAGATGAATTGTCTCAACGACTCTCCCGCTGGTGATGTCTGGGGGCTCTTCCCTCATGTTGGCGTCAACCGCCACTCTTCTTAGGATCCGGATCTCATCAGCTGTTAGCTTCAAGGGCTCGTTTCCTTTGCTCTTTTTCAGAGCAACTTTCTTGAATCCCGGGGGAGTCGTCCCGTGGATGCATACTTCTTCAGCTACTTCTTTTTTTCCAATCCAATGTGCTCCTCAAGGCCCTCAAGCTATCGGGGGGTTCCTTGAAAGAACTTCCCAAGATCCAGCCTCAACAATTCTTTCTTATTCTACCTCTAGCAGATTGCATCTTTGTTCCTCCAACGAGACTTCATTGACAAAGCTAAGTCAAACTCGACTTTCTGATCTCCCACATTCAGGGACAGCTTCCCTTTCTTCACGTCAATGTGTACACCCGCAGTTGCCATAAAGGGCCTCCCGAGGATAATTGGGGTGTGATTGTCCTCAGGCATGTCCAAAACTATGAAATCGACTGGCACATACACACCGCTGACGTTGACGGCATGTCATCCACTACCCCCACTGGGTACTTAACTGTTCTGTCTGCTAGCTGCAGAGTCATCCCGACGGGTTCAAGGTTGCCCATATTTATTCTCTTGTATAAAGACAGAGGCATCAGACTCATGCTCGCACCCAAGTCAACAAGCGCTCGATTGATTGTCACATCCCCTATTGAGCACGGGATAGAAAAACTCTCGGGGTACTTCAGTTTTGGGGGATTCGCTCGTTGAATTAGAGCACTGCACTCTGCTGTGAGGACAACTTTTTCTTTCCTCGTCCCCTTCGAAACTAAGTCCTTCAGAAATTTTGCATATGAGGGGATGGTCTCTATCGCCTCCAGAAATGGGATTTGTAGACTCAAGTCCTTCACCATCTCGAAAAACTTTCCGTATTTCTCATCGATCTTTGCTTTGGCAAGCCTTTGTGGGAATGGCACTGTAGGCTTGAAGACCCTTGAGTTGTCCTCCTCGTTTTTCTTCTTCTCTTCAAAAACTCCCTTCGGAGTCATGGGGTTCGACGTCGAAGCTCCATCGTCATTTGCCTTCGGATTTGGTCTCTCATCGACCAATGGTGCTTCGGGTTCTTTCACGGCCTCTCGCACCGGAATCTGCGTACCACTTCTCAAGACTATCGTAGACACATTTGCTTGACCATGCGTCAAGGCTAATGTCTGGTTGGGCCCCTTTAAATCCACCTCTGGTTGGCCCGGTAGTGGTCCTTGAGCTTTCTGAAGATTGGCCACTTGCAACCCCAGCTGGGTCACCTGATCGGCCAAAGTCTTCTGCCCAATCTGCAGCTGTAAGTTGATCTTCTCCTAATTTGATATATATTGGGTCAAAAGATTCTCGACAGGAGAACTACCCGTGGTTGATTATATTTTTGCTGATGTGGCGGGGGCTGCTGATTTCTTGGAGGGTACTGCTGATACGTCTGCTGCTGAGGTTGTTGGGGCTGCTGGTATAACTGCTGCTGCTGCCGAGGGGGCTGATATAACTGCTGCTGAGGTTGTTGGGGCTGCTGGTATGGTGCCATGTAGCTGAAGTTTGGGTGGTTCTGGTTGATAGGAGAATATGTCGGATTCGAGCTTGTCCGTGGTGGATAAGGTGCATTACCCGTAGGGTTGTAGAAAAAGGCACTCGCTTGATCCATCGGTGCCGAGATATCTCCACCTTCAAATTCTCCCAAGACTTTAGTCTCTACTGCAGCCACATGTTGAGTGTTGGAGCCACCTGCTCCTACCATGAATGCCGAGGTCTGGGTAGAAAACAAATCAAATTTGCTAGACAATTTGTCGACCTCTTCTACTCAATGCATTCTTCCAGACTTTGGTGTGGCGTGCTCGTCGCTCCACCTTTCATTGTTTGACGCCATATTTTCCAGAATCTCTCCGTCGTCTACTTCGTTCCTTGCCATGAACAATCCTCCAACGGCGGCATCCATCGAGGACTTTAAGTCGTCCCTTAGCCCATTGTAGAACAAGTTGATAATTTTCCATCTGGGGAGCTTATGGCGAGGGCATCTTCTTTGCATCTCTTTAAACCTCATCCATGCCTCATGCAAGGATTCGTGGCTGGCTTGGGAGAATGAGGAGATCTCGCTCCTCAGCTTCATTGTCTTCCCTGGAGGAAAGAACTTGTTCAGGAATAATGCATTTGATAGCTTCTCCCAAGTCGTAAATGTATTGGGGTCCTTTCCCCTCAGCCACTGTTTTGCTTTGTCTCGCAGAGAGAAGGCGAACAATCTCATCCAGATGGCTTCAGTTGACACGCCATGGATCCTGAAAGAGTCGCACTTATCCAGAAATGAATCCAAGTGCTCGATTGGGCTCTCCATAAGAGCTCATGAAAACTGGTCCTGTTGGATCCAAGTCACCAATGACGACTTCAGCTCGAAATTTTCGGTCGTAATGGCCGGAGGCTGGATGCTAGACATGGACCTGATGGACGGCATCGAGTACTCAAGCAAGGACTTCTAGAGAGTGACGTTTTCTCCCATGTTGGCGGCAATCTCTTCCCTTCTTCTCTCGGAATTCAAATGCCTCACGGTGGCATTTATCTCTGGATCTTGAGAAACTAAGTCGTCAAGACTTCTTGAGTTCCTGTGCATAAAAAAAATCAAGAAACACCCATGGAGCACGTATGGTATAACGCCAGATAAAAACAAATAGTAAAGAAAAATAAAATAAAAAAATAAAAAAATGTAGAATGTGAAAATTTTCACAAGGTGATGATGTGAACTAGTCTCGGGGGTTCACATGGTCCTAACTGAAACAAGCACGTTGCCTCCCCGGCAACGGCGCCATAAAGCTTGATGTCCCCTAGATTTAGCAATGTGTAGTCGGAGCAGGGATACCAGATTTAAATATTTGTAACCGCAAGCGCATGGTATTGTAGTGTGGCTTGGGGGTCAAATACGGGGAGGCGTGTGGTGTATTTGTTATCAGACAGGATCCGGATCACCCGGTGGGTGAGCTAGCCATATCGCTCGATGGTTTGTCATGAAATGGGATTACGAAAGATGTAAAATATAAAAAGGAAACCTAGGACCTTGGTTTCCACCCTAACATGTGCTCTCTCTGTTACGATCGACAGATAGGGATACGATTGGATTCTAGGGTTTAGTAGTGGGACGTTGCCTCTAAAAGTGATACTTAGCATCCCATGGGCCCGATATTCCGGTCGATGCCCAGGATGATACGTGTAACGGTCACTTTCCGATCGCACGTATTTTGGCGTGTATGGTTGTTTCGTGTCCGGAATTTTCGTATTCGATTTTTTTTACTACTTTCCGTAGTTCAAATGCGCGACCGGACCCAGTTTTCATGATCCTCTCGGAGGCGCGATCGCCCCAGTATTTTCCCTTGTAATTTTTGGTCAACTTGGGACCAATCTGCTTATTCCATCACAAATTTATATATATTATTTTTATAAAATTTGTACAAAAAAAGTGGGGGGTCTTAATGTTCTGTGCATTATTTTTTTAAGGCCAACGATTTTACCCATTTATATTTTAAATCCAAAACCTAAATTAACTTTACTTTATAACATAATATTGCATGGCTATTATTTAAAGGGGAAAATCAAATCATATATTTTTTTGCATATCCAAACTGATTTTTTTTCCCTCTCTCCATCTCTTTATTTTTAAAACCCCCCAAGACTTATCTATGATCGGGTCCTACAAACATTTTAAACCAATAAAAAAAACCTAGCATAGACTAAACCTAGGGGGGGGCTATAGTTCACTTGCTGCCAATTTTTTTTTTACGTTCCTCACGTGAACCCTGCTACCCCCCTCACCTACTCTTTATTATATAAACCCTAGGTAACTTTGTCTCACCTGGACGAGACGCTTCGAGAGGACGACACACTCGCCATCGCAGGCAAGTGTACCCACTTGCGTTTTTGACCATGCCTTGGTCTTAGAATGCTAGAACTGTTAGACTGTGACTGTATAGAACCGGACGTGAAATGATAACGTCTGAGACGCCACTGACGACTCAGACTTGACGACGAAGTCTGAGCCTGACAATAATAAACTGCTGACAACATAGGACTATCTTGTGTGTGCGTGCGTGTGGACACCCTAGAATAACTTTCCCTACACTTGTCATGTCGTGTCTTGTTACACAAAAAGCAGATGCTTCCCGAGCGGAAGTGATCTCCGTGTTACAAAAAGCCTACGGGCGTTTCAGATGCTTCCCGAGCGGAAGTGATCTCCGTGTTACAAAAAGCCTACGGGCGTTTCAGATGCTTCCCGAGCGGAAGTGATCTCCGTGTTACAAAAAGCCTACGGGCGTTTCAGATGCTTCCCGAGCGGAAGTGATCTCCGTGTTACAAAAAGCCTACGGGCGTTTCAGATGCTTCCCGAGCGGAAGTGATCTCCGTGTTACAAAAAGCCTACGGGCGTTTCAGGTGCTTTCCTTGCGAAAGTGATCTCCGTGCTTCCTGTCCTGAGTTCTGGGGTTTTGGGGTAGGGTTGAGCGTGCGCACGGCAAGAGGGTCTGATCCCCCTCGAACCGTAAGGCGTGAACCCTTCGTGTCACACTTGTCTTGTCTTGTCCCGTCCTGTTTGTCCTGTCTTGTCCCGTCACGTCCCGACTTGTCTGACACCTGTAGGTTAGTCCCGTAGTTGGTAGCACACGCTACGACTACTACTTGTCCCGTTTTACTTTCCTGCTACGTTACTTCCTGTTGTGTTACCCTGTTATAACCACAGCATGCTAATCAACCAGTAAAATGTTGTGTAAAAGAACCTCAGCATGTTAATCAACCAGTAAACCGTTGTTTAAAGTTTGGTGCACTTGCAGTAAAGTCTAACTCTTCTTGTAGACTTTACCTGACGTACAGTTCCTTTTTCTTGGGTGCTGTACGTCAGGTGTTCAGCCAGAGATCGTGGACGAAGCAGACTCGCTGGAGTACGAGGAGCCGAGGACGCTGATCCAGAGTCCGTGCCTGATGAGGACCAGACCTTGAGGTCTTTTAGTCGCCACTTCCCGAGGGTTCTACTTTTCGGTTTGTCTTGGAACTTGTGTCGCCATGCTTAGGCTCCTTTTAGACTTTGTACCAGTTGGATATTATTTCTTCATGTAAGTGAATGCAAATTTCCTTTCCGTACTTTTGTTGTTTCGAACTATAATAATGCAAGAACCTGAAATAATTTTTAAAATGGTACCTCTACAGACGCTTATTGGGTCCGAGCTTCTAAAGCTCTGGCCTAAGCGGGCCTCGTCACGTTTCGCTTCCGTCCAATTTGGGAAGCGGGGCGTGACAGGTTTTAGTGGTGGCCCATGCAGGTCTTGCAAAAGTTCGGAGCAATAAAAGTACCGCATTCATTTAATATCCAAGTACAAGTCTGAATTAGTTTTCCAGTCTTAGATAGTAGGAAGACTTAGGTAGACGTCCCAATTTAATAGTCTGACGCCTTAGTTAGGAATTAGTCATCCTCGTCCTAGAATACCTTAGTAGCCACTTGACTCTGACCGTGTTAGATTTCCTGAGCCCTTCTTTTAGTCGTTCGCTCGGGCTCATCGACTTCGGGCCCAGAAGAATGTAACCTTGATTCGCTTAGGAACCATTCTTTAGATCCTGATTATAGTCTAGCTCATTAGGAAGTCTTAGAGCTGAGTTATCTTAATATTTAGACGACCCGATGATTAGAACCCTTGTCCTCTAGCATCCCTCTGATCCTTGCAAATTTTGTGCTATCGACCATAGAGTCCCATCGTAGATCTTCACGATTCATATCTTACGCGTACTCTTCATGCGATCATTTTCCTTTCTCCCGATTCTCGTGATCGTTTCCTGACGATTATCATCGATCCTTCGAATCCCTTCCTTGACCAATCCTCCTCAAAAATTATTTTCGACTTTCCTTATTAAGTTTTCGCCCTGGCTTGATTTCTTTGAAAACCCCTATATTATATATTTAAAATTTGTTGTTTTGGACCGAGTTAAAACTTTTAATTGACTTGGAGCTTTCTTGGACGTAAATGTTTTAAGTTAATATCTCGCATTATTTGCCTTGTTTCCAAAATATATATATACTTTTATAAACTACACAATTTATTTCTACTATCTTGTACTTATTTTCAAATTTTCCCCTTTCCCAAAACCTGCTTCCTTTAAAAGTATTTTCGAAATTCATTATTAAATTCTCAGCCCAATTTGACTTCCTTGAAAACTTTTATTAATTATTTAAAATTTCTTACTTTTGGTTGAGTTAAAATTCTTTCGCAAATTTTGAAACCTTTCGGCCGTAAAAGTTTTAAGTTACGGCCTCGTACCTATTTTCGAATCAGTATCCATCGTATTTCAGTTTTAAAACTTTGTTACCATTTCGGAAATTCAATATATCATTTTTCTAACCTACGAAATTTATTTTTTTTACCATTTACGTACGTACTTTAGAATATTGTTCTAAAACAAAGGGGGATTTTAAATTTCTTTACATATAAACATCTCTATGTTCATCGTGCTCATACTTCAAGAACCTTTGTTTAAATTTATTTTCAATTGCAAAACAATCGCTTCATTATCCCACTTTTTTTTCCTTCATCTAAATTTTTTTTCAAAATTGTAATAATTTTACTATTATCTCCTTTTCCCCACTTATTTTTATAAAAGTATAAAGTATACGATATCATATTTTACCCGTAAATCTCCTTCATCTATCTAGTTATTCTGAGAAATGTTTTTGTCTCATCCAACCAACTATCTCTTTACTCCGTCCTATTTGAGCTCGTTCTTTCCGATCTTATTTCGTTTCGCTTTTGATCTGGTTTTCTTTCCCTTCTATTATTTAGACAGTAGACCTTGTAGTTATCCATGCTATCTCCAGTTTAGGAGTAGGCCCTTTGGTAGGTGATGTCGTTGCAGTGCCTGAGTATAAGTAGAGTGCGTAGACCTGTATGAGTGTGTGTTCTTTAGGATCCCGATGAATGCCTTTTGTGTCTTGAATGTGTACTCAGTGTTAACCATGGTATGCTGGAAGTTGTCTGAATGACGGTATTCATATTTATATGAATGGCGCCATCGCAGGCAGATCCTTAGACTTAGTTTTAGTTTTAACGAATTGTTTATCTTAGTTGTATGTGACTGTATCAAAACTTTGTTTTCTTTAAACCAAATCTTTAAAGTTTTCAAATTAGCTCACAAGATCGCAAATCAATTAACTTTTACCCATCCATTACCGCAACACCACAAGTTTTTTTTCCCAAAAGTTTTAAATAATTTCCTTGGCCTTAAGTCTCTCTTTCCCTCCTCTTCTTCTCTCTTAAAGAAAGTTTTTGTGTGTATGGTTGTTATATTAGTTGGGACTAGCTATTATCGTTATAGGATTTTGTTTGCAGGTAGGCTTGTAGTGAGATGAGTTTTATTATGTCAATGATTAATTGATTTTGGGAACACGAGGGTGATGGATTAGAATATCTTTTGGATGAAAAGAATGAACTGTCCAACACTTGTTTATAAAACCGGAGTGTGGCGGACTCAATGGAGAATTCTGTTTGAATGAGATTAAATGCGAGGAGATGATGACTTATCAGTTTTGAGGTTTAGACTGGTGGTAGGAGTAACTGCGGAGTATGGTATGAGTTAGGATGGTCATGAGATTGAGTAGAGCTTTATTAGCATCGAGACTTGATTGTTGAGTTGACGTGAGAAGACATTGGGAGTAACACGACGCGTTGAGACAAATGGATGGTTAGGTAGACGGATATAATATTGGTTGGGATTAGTTATAGTGGGCAAGGATAAGTTGAGATTTTGATAGTTAAATTATTTGGCGGATAAAATTCATGGAAGATATGACAAGGAATGTATTAAAGACACGACGATTGTTGATTGGTGAAGGTATTAAAGGATTGGACAAAGTCTTTGTTTTAGATTGGCGGTTGACTAGAATCTAATTTCGGAGATTGATTAATATTGGTAAGAGATTGAGAAAATTTAAAGATGTTTTTGAGCGATGATGCTTAGCGGAGTGGTATAGTATGAGAAGATGGTTGTTATTCTTTTATGAGGATTTGGAGTTGGAAATTTAAACAGTAGCGATGGATCTATGGTGGAGTGTTAGGATGTGAGATTAGCCGTGGCCTTTTTCCAGTGAAAAGAAGGGTTATGAAGGATTAATTAAAGAACATTGGTTGAAGTTATAAGATTAGCGATCTATAGGCGTAGTCATGAGAGTTTTGGGGTATAAGGTTATATAGATGTTATTATTGATAGTATGAGTGATTCCGAGGACGGAATCATTTCTAAGGTGGGTAGAATGTAACGGTCACTTTCCGATCGCACGTATTTTGGCGTGTATGGTTGTTTCGTGTCCGGAATTTTCGTATTCGATTTTTTTTACTACTTTCCGTAGTTCAAATGCGCGACCGGACCCAGTTTTCACGATCCTCTCGGAGGCGCGATCGCCCCAGTATTTTCCCTTGTAATTTTTGGTCAACTTGGGACCAATCTGCTTATTCCATCACAAATTTATATATATTATTTTTATAAAATTTGTACAAAAAAAAGTGGGGGGTCTTAATGTTCTGTGCATTATTTTTTTAAGGCCAACGATTTTACCCATTTATATTTTAAATCCAAAACCTAAATTAACTTTACTTTATAACATAATATTGCATGGCTATTATTTAAAGGGGAAAATCAAATCATATATTTTTTTGCATATCCAAACTGATTTTTTTTCCCTCTCTCCATCTCTTTATTTTTAAAACCCCCCAAGACTTATCTATGATCGGGTCCTACAAACATTTTAAACCAATAAAAAAAACCTAGCATAGACTAAACCTAGGGGGGGGCTATAGTTCACTTGCTGCCAATTTTTTTTTTACGTTCCTCACGTGAACCCTGCTACCCCCCTCACCTACTCTTTATTATATAAACCCTAGGTAACTTTGTTTCACCGTACCCTCAATATACAGCCGCCGCCCCTATCCTCTATTGTTCTCCACGCATCAAGTCACGCGTAACATCTCCTCCCTCGCATGCGGCCCTTCCCATCCGAGATCCGCACGCCGGCGACTTCATCCAGCGCACTGCCTCCTCCCTCCTCGTGCGCATCACCTCCGACTTGCGCCCAGGAGCACGCAAACCCAGCACCGACGTTTCCCATCACCACTCGAATCATGCCGCCATACGGAGTGCACCGCCGACGCCGCTGCCTGAGACTGCCGCCGAGCCCCGCCCTGACCGTCGGGAAGCCTCGCGCGATGCCGCCCCGCTCGCCTGCGTTTTCCCTGATCGCCGGAACACGCCGTGGCCTCCTCAAACCTCCACTCAGATTCACCCTCGCTTCTCCGAGTAGCCGGCCACCCACGGCCTTCATCAACGACCACCGGCCCTGCCTTGCCCCACCGGCCTCACCTCATCGCTCCGGCAATCCCCCTTCATCCGCAACCGCGCGCCTCCCATGAGGCCTCCCCGAAGTCGACGCCGGCCCCCTCTCTTCCCTCGCTTAAGCATTACCGTCGATCGTGCCCCTCTCCAGATCGCACGGCAACTCTTTTTCTCCGAGATCCCAACGCCACCCAGGCCGCATCTCCACTTGCATGGACAACGGAAGCATGACGTAAGTTCTGATTATTACTATTATAGAGATGCAACAATATATACCTATGTATGGTGTTATGATCTTTGTGTTACCCGTGAGACTAAATATTTTAAACTCCCTGTGAGATTTGGGTTATTTTTCTTACTATATTAATAACAAGTGTATGATACATAAGTTATAATTATATAATAAGTGAAACTGTGTGAGTGTATTATATTAGAATGTGATAAGTCATGCCACCGAATTAAATAATAAGTGAAACTGTGTGAGTGTATTATATTAGAATGTGATAAGTCATGCCACCGAATTAAATAATAAGTTATATTAACTAGGTTATATTCAACCAATGTTACATCTTGTAGGAGTTTCAGCTACACTAAAGTTACATCATCTTGGTAAGAAATTATAAGTGATGTTCGATATTATGTTATTAGTTTAGCTTGACAACGTTTTCTGTTGACGCAGAGATATCCACGCTTTCCGCTCGACCACGTGAACACTAAAGACAAGTGACGAGATGTTCCGAAATTGGAGTCGCGACGCGATCCGCTATCGTTTCCAACCCGACGTCGGATCCACGTACGATCGTCATACCAGGTTAGCCCCCTAACGTGTAGTAAGAACCCACACGTAGCGAAACGTAAAACCTAATGTAAAATTGGTCAACTTGAAACTAAATTTATTTTCTGCATCTTTAAAACGTTGCCCACCTAGGAAAGATCGACGAACGGACTTATTTTCTGTGCACATAGGGTAGACGTCGATTTAGGCTGAACGAAACACCAAAAAAAAGTGACTATTGACGAATATGATAGTCCCGAAAACCTAGAAACGAAACCTAATAGGATTTGATGAATTTGAGACCTGACATCGTCGCCGTGGCGATATTTCAGACGGACTTCTGCGGACGAGACGCTTGGACGAGACGCCTGGACGAGACGCTTCGAGAGGACGACACACTCGCCATCGCAGGCAAGTGTACCCACTTGCGTTTTTGACCATGCCTTGGTCTTAGAATGCTAGAACTGTTAGACTGTGACTGTATAGAACCGGACGTGAAATGATAGCGTCTGGGACGCCACTGACGACTCAGACTTGACGACGAAGTCTGAGCCTGACAATAATAAACTGCTGACAACATAGGACTATCTTGTGTGTGCGTGCGTGTGGACACCCTAGAATAACTTTCCCTACACTTGTCATGTCGTGTCTTGTTACACAAAAAGCCTACGGGCGTTTCAGATGCTTCCCGAGCGGAAGTGATCTCCGTGTTACAAAAAGCCTACGGGCGTTTCAGATGCTTCCCGAGCGGAAGTGATCTCCGTGTTACAAAAAGCCTACGGGCGTTTCAGATGCTTCCCGAGCGGAAGTGATCTCCGTGTTACAAAAAGCCTACGGGCGTTTCAGATGCTTCCCGAGCGGAAGTGATCTCCGTGTTACAAAAAGCCTACGGGCGTTTCAGATGCTTCCCGAGCGGAAGTGATCTCCGTGTTACAAAAAGCCTACGGGCGTTTCAGGTGCTTTCCTTGCGAAAGTGATCTCCGTGCTTCCTGTCCTGAGTTCTGGGGTTTTGGGGTAGGGTTGAGCGTGCGCACGGCAAGAGGGTCTGATCCCCCTCGAACCGTAAGGCGTGAACCCTTCGTGTCACACTTGTCTTGTCTTGTCCCGTCCTGTTTGTCCTGTCTTGTCCCGTCACGTCCCGACTTGTCTGACACCTGTAGGTTAGTCCCGTAGTTGGTAGCACACGCTACGACTACTACTTGTCCCGTTTTACTTTCCTGCTACATTACTTCCTGTTGTGTTACCCTGTTATAACCACAGCATGCTAATCAACCAGTAAAATGTTGTGTAAAAGAACCTCAGCATGTTAATCAACCAGTAAACCGTTGTTTAAAGTTTGGTGCACTTGCAGTAAAGTCTAACTCTTCTTGTAGACTTTACCTGACGTACAGTTCCTTTTTCTTGGGTGCTGTACGTCAGGTGTTCAGCCAGAGATCGTGGACGAAGCAGACTCGCTGGAGTACGAGGAGCCGAGGACGCTGATCCAGAGTCCGTGCCTGATGAGGACCAGACCTTGAGGTCTTTTAGTCGCCACTTCCCGAGGGTTCTACTTTTCGGTTTGTCTTGGAACTTGTGTCGCCATGCTTAGGCTCCTTTTAGACTTTGTACCAGTTGGATATTATTTCTTCATGTAAGTGAATGCAAATTTCCTTTCCGTACTTTTGTTGTTTCGAACTATAATAATGCAAGAACCTGAAATAATTTTTAAAATGGTACCTCTACAGACGCTTATTGGGTCCGAGCTTCTAAAGCTCTGGCCTAAGCGGGCCTCGTCACATTTCGCTTCCGTCCAATTTGGGAAGCGGGGCGTGACAATACGCTAAGTCTACCCGGCTTTGGACGGTGGGCATTCCCATGACCATTAACACCGACCGACCTTGGGAGCACTAAGCTCGCAACGATTGCTCCCGACATTTCATCTTGCCGTTCCCACGCGCTAGGATTCATTGTCTACGCTAGGGGTGTGAGCTGTGGCTAGGGGATCAAACTCCTGTTTTATTTCCCCTTGGCCCGACGGTCAGAGGCGGTCTTTCTCCCGCCAATGACAATGAAACGCCCTGTGTAACCATCTAAATTCCTATATCCTATCGAAACCCTAATCCTATGGTCGTTCTAGGGAGAACCCACAAAGGGGTTTCCATCAATGTCCCAGATTAGGAAACTACTCACAATTCATTACAAAAAGAGCAAAACAACAAATTATAGCCATTAAAATCAAGATTAGGGAATAGAAATATGGAGAAAATAGTATTAAGAACGCAATATCAAAGTATCAAGACAATAAGAGAACTTACAAAACAAAATAAATTCGCAGCCGCCAAAAATCCCAAAAAGACAGTTTTAGAAAAGGGGATCTCGTTCTGGAACAAAACCTAGGGCTATATATAGAATACACGTCCACCCGATCGGTTGAAGCATCAACCGATCGGTTGAGACAAATGTCGAAACAGTCTTTAGCATTTGAGATACTTCACCCGATCGCTGAACCGATCGGGTGAGTCGTCGGGTCGTTGGCTGGGGGCGCTTTGGCTACAGATGAACCGATCGGGTGAGATTTCACCCGATCGGTTGGAATTCAGCTCCAAAAGACAGAGAGCACTGTCGCCACCACCAGATCACTGAACCGATCGGGTGGGCTCTTCTTCACTGCTGCTCCAGATCAGGTCGGATACGCGTGCACGAACCGATCAGGTGGGTCTGTCCACCCGATCGGTTGAGGGCTGAAATATGATATTCTTTGACGTTTGGCCCTCAGGATCACGCGTGGCACCTCCCGTTGCTCTGGGGACTCATGATATTTGCTATATATGTCCCCAGCGCTGCAATCTCTTGCAATGTCACAAAAACACAAGGAAAGTGAAAAGATACTAAAAACCACAAAAGAATAGATACAAAACAACGGAAAACAACGAAAAATCATGAAGAAGACGTGGGTGAATATATACAATATAAACGCACGTCATGATGCAATGCCAAAACTGCTCGACATCGAACGCGGTGGGCTCGAAGTTTGGGGAGAAGGCGAGGGTGCGGTTGGGGATGGTGGAAAAGTGGAAGTAGGCACGGATCATGGTGTGCGTGACCACTAAGTCGCAATCAAGCAGTCGGAAGATAATGCCATCACCCGTTGGGGTGACGACAATAGAGCTCAACGCCTCAAGGGTGAGGCATGTGTATGTGCGAGCGTGGGTGGCGAGGAGGCGATCAAAACCTATGACTTGGTAAAGCCTGTGGACACCTTGTAGGAGTTCAAGGAGCTGGAGGGTGGAGATGTGAGCGAAGCGGGTGGGGATGATCGTGGGATGGGACATGGCAGCAAAACGCTCATGGTGAGCATCGTCCCTGAAGACGATATCGTATGTCCTCAGGGTGGGTGGAGGAGGAACTGGACGTAATGGAGGAGCGGTAGTGGGGATGGGTAGAGCGGTAGTATGGGTGGTGTATGGGGCCTCGAGGCACGGGGGAAGGGGATCGTGACGAGTCGGACGAGGATGAAAAATCGTCCAAGTACGGCTCGGGTGTGGGTGAAGGTGAACGTCGTGGGCGTCGTACTGGCCGGGAAGAGGAGGGACCAGGGGTGGCCTTTCTCTTGTCGACGGAGGCTTCCTCGGCCTAAGGCAAGGATGCATTGTGCGAAGCAAATGACGATGATATGGTAATAAAAATAACGTGTGAAAAGAGTATACCAACACCGAGCGTAGCTGCGAAAGCGAAAGTGGAATGCACACGTGCAAAGCCTCGAATCCAAGCTAGCACCCACGTTGATCCAAACCGAGCTCCTCGAATCCACGAAGAAGCTCCAAGTGTACATGCAATAAGATATGAAAATAGTATTAGGCAATTTCGAAAAGTAATCGGGTTTGAGAATCAAAAACAGGAAAATTTAGGGTTGGGAATTATTTGGATTTGGGGGAATAGGGGGGGGGGGGGGGATGAGAGAAGGGGGTGATGGGGGGAGGTGTGGGTTGCTCGGCCCGAGCACAGTGTGTGCTCGGGCAGCTGCTCGGGCGGTGCGCGCACAGCTCTGGTGAGGAGCTAGAGCAATGGGGGCGGGGTGGGGTTTGGGGAAAATAAAGGGAGGGAGAGAGAAGGGGGTAGGGGGTTTTGAAGGGATGCGTTAAAGGGATGCGTTGCCGGTGCTGGGTGGCGTCGGTGGTGCTGCTCCGACGAGACGTCGGAGCAATGGGGGGGGATTGGGAGAGAGAGAGAGATGAGTAGGGAGGGGGAGAGAGAGATGAAAGGGAGGAGATGGGGGAGAGAGAGAGAGAGAGAGAGAGAGAGAGAGAGAGAGAGAGAGAGAGAGAGAGAGAGAGAGAGAGAGAGAGAGAGAGAGAGAGAGAGAGAGAGAGAGAGAGAGAGAGAAGGGGGTAGAGCGGACCGCGGCGGGGTCGACGGCGCTCGAGCGGAGCACGCGGCGGTGGGGTCGGGTCGAGAAGGGCTAGTGTTAGGTTTAGCTTGGGATGATTTGGGGGGATTTTTGAATTAGCTTAGGGTTTAATCCGAGTCAAAATCAAATTTAAATGAATTGAGTCGAGCTCAGTTAAGTGGTGGCCCCGGCTGATTAAGTAGCTGCTTGGGCCAAGTAGTGATAGCTACTCGGTCGAGTAATAAAAGATATAAAATATGAGAATTTAAGCTCAGAAATTTTGCCCTAGTACTCGACCGAGCTGGTTACAGCTCGGTCGAGCTGAATTGAAACAGAGTGTTGTTTTCAGCTCTCTTTTACTCTCCCTGCAGCTTGGCCGAGTAGGTTAGCTACTCGGTCGAGTCCATTAAGCTTTCCAGAGCGCCTTTTAGCACTTTTGGACTCCTCCTGTAGCTCGACCGAGTAGGGGAGCTATTCGGTCGAGTTGAATTAGAAACAGAGTGGTCTTTTTAGACGTTTTTGGGCTCTACCTGTAGCTCGACTGAGTAGGGTGCTACTCTGTCGAGTCGAGTTTTATTTCCAGAGCGTGTTTTGCCTTCTTTCTCCAATTCTCTGCAGCTCGGCCGAGTAGGGTAGCTACTCGGCCGAGTCACCTGGAACTCTTCCCCCAAGCTTGTATTTCTCTAAGGTGCTCTTCCCTTGATTCCTTCTCCTTTAGTTCGTCGTTTGTCGTGCTGTCCTCATTGTTCAACCTGTAGAAGGAAGAACTCGTCAAATTTTTGTGGTTTTGTATTTTCTTAGAATTAAAAACGTATTTATTTGGTTTTTGAATAAGAAAAGAAAAACAAAAACTAAGGGAAAGAAAATTGGGTTGCCTCCCGATAAGCGCTTGTTTTAAGTCGTAAGCTCGACTCCCTCAAGATTTTCAACGAATTATGTTGGGCGCATATGAAATACGCCCGTCGTGCTTCCCAATGATCACGTGCGGTGGTATTTGGCATGCGTCCTTATGTCGGCCCTCAGCGGCCAAGAAGATAGTAGCCTCCAGTTCTTGGTGGTGCAAGTGCATGTCCGGAGGCTCTTTGTCAATAACTCGTTGATAGGCGGCCACCGACTTGTTGTATACGACGTCGCCATCGTCGTCCAAGCTTATCTTCATTGGATCTTTGGAAATCTCCTCCATGGTATGTTCATAGGTAGCTTCATCCTCTAAGAGATCAAGGTAATTAGCGTCTTCCGGTGGTGGGTGTTCCCTCATAGGATTTTGCAAGCGGAATTGGACATCAATATTTCCCACGTTCAGAGATAACATCCCCTCACGGACGTCAATCAAGACTCTGGCTGTCGCCATGAATGGACGATCCAAAATGATCTGCGAACTACCTTTCTCTGGCATGTCCATAACAAAATCTACCGTCACACATAGCCCAGGCGGTATTTACAGGATGATGTCACGTGCGATGCCTACCAGATAAGTGATAGAGTGATCCACCAACTGAATGCTCATATTGGTAGGCTCAAGTTCCATCCCGGTGTTTATCCAATTAAAGATAGATAGCGGCATCAGACTAATGCTTGCTCCTAAGTCGATCAATGCTCTACTAATAGGGGTGCCGCCAACGGAGCACGGTACCGTGAAACTTCCAAGATCCGGAAACTTCTTCAGCAGATGGTTCTTAATGACTGAGGTGCAGTTATCCGCTTCACCTCTTCTTGTTTACGCTTCCCCGTAATAAGATCATTCAAGAATTTAGCATATGTGGGGATTTCTGTGATAGCATCAATAAAGGGGATGTTCAGTTGGATACCTTTGAGGAGCTCCAAGAACTTTGCATAATTCTTCTCCATCTTTGCTAGTGCAAACCTTTGAGGATATGGAGGTGGAGGTCGACTTGCCTTGTCTCTAGCGGCATCCTTTGGAATAGATTTGTTGAAAGTAATAGTAGCATCCGGTGCCGTAATGGTAGTAGGCGAGGTAGAAGGCGAAACCTCCCTCTCTTCAATAACCTTGGGATCCTCTGTGGCCTTTTCCATGTCCTTTTCAGCAGAAATATCTTCAGCTTGAACTTGAATAGACAACTTTCAGCTCAAATTGCTAGAAACCGGCACCATGACAGTGTCTGTAATCTTTCCTCCTCTTGTGGTAACCGTGACCACTGCATTTGCTTGGGACCTAGGATTGGGCTCCGGCTGAGGAGGCAATCTCCCTTGCATCTTCATAAATTGGGACATTTGGCCTTTGAGCTCATCGATGGAATCGTTGATAGACTTGAAACGAGCAGTATTCTCTACATTTATCTTGGATTGCCCACTCATGAAAGTGTCCAATGTTGCCTCGAGATTGGGTTTTGGATCCGCCGGTGCATATTGTTGTTGTTGACTGTAATTGTACCCCGGTGGTCTCTAAGGCCTAGATGGCCTAAACCCATATTGTTGCAGAGGCGCCCCTTGTTGCTGAGGATGTGGTGGAGGTCTCTGCTGCTGAGGAGTTTGCAATCCTCCATTCGGGTTACAATAAGAAAATACAGGATGATTTCTCACCACCGGATGTTGCCATTGATTCCTCCCTCCCGCTACAAAGTGTACCTGCTCAGCTTGCATGTCTACTCCATCATAGGGTCCTTTATTAGGAGCATAGCCTTACTCCGCATTCATATGTGGGATAACCTGGAGCTCTAGAAGTGGTTGGAATAGCATCCAACCTCTGTTCAATCCTTGCTACCTGTTTACAAAGAGTTTCAATATGACTATCAAGATGGATAGCGATTTTTACCTTAGGGCCTTTAGTAGATGAGCGTTCATCATCACACTGCTGAGTATTTGAGGCCATTTGTTCCAGCAAAGATAAAGCTTTATCGGATGTCTTATACAAGAGAGCTCCTTAAGTGGAGACATCGATAATCATCTTCGTGCTTGGTTGGAGCCCATTATAGAAGCTTTGAACAAGATCCCACTTCACGACTTCATGGTGCAGGCATTGATGATGCAGGTCTTTAAATCTCTCCCAAGCCTCGTACAATGACTACTGAGGAAGTTGCTTAAAATTTGAGATTGCTTCTCGAATCCTCATCATTTTGGACGGTGGATAAAACTTGTTCACAAAGGCGGTATCCAACTGCTCCCAAGTCATGAAGGTATTAGAAGGATGTGCTCGCAACCAATAGGAATCCTTGTCCCTCAGAGTGAATGGGAATAGTCTGAGCTTGATAGATCTTCACCACGTCTTTGGCATGGAATGTGTCGCACTTCGCCAAGAATGTGTCTATATGGTGGGTTGGGTTTTCATGAGGATGCTCGTGAAAGGGGTCCTGCTGCATTAGATTTATCAACACAGTCTTCAGCTCAAAACTTCCTACCGCCAGCTGCAGCCTTAAGATGGAAGAAGCATCAGTAAAGGTTGGCTTTATATAGTCCAGAATGGACCCTTTGCGTGGAGGAGAAGCATTTCCCTCTGTCATTGGATTTATAGTAGTCTGACTCCTTTTCTCTGCTCTGAGCCTTCTTCCGGTCTTTTTGATCTCGGGGTCAAATAATAATTCTTTGTCAAGACTCCCAAGGCGAGCGTTCATGCACAACAAGAACTCAGAAAAATTCTGTCAGTAGCAAAGTAATAAAAGAATAAAAAGTATGGAAAGATAAGAGACGATAAGATTTGCTAACAAATTCTTCAATAGAAAAATAATCCAAGTAACACTGTTACCTTCCCCGGCAATGACGCCAAAAATTTGATGCTCCTGAAACTAACACCTAGAATCTACCTAGCAATGGCACAAACGCCAAGTGCTAGATGTATCTCAAATTCCTGGCACTTTATGCAAGCGTACGGTGTCAAGTAATAGTATAAAAGATATCGATCCCACAGGAAAGGTAGAGATGTTATTGTCTTGGGCTATTTTCAAATCTCAGAATTTAGGTAGCAGTCAGTTTCGAGAAATTGTTTGTTTAGGATTATGAACAATTAATAAAGACTAGGGCTCTAGGACTCACCACTAGGATCGTCGGATGTCAGTGCTTAGTTAAGACTCTTACGTTGCATTGGTATTATTAGTGATTGTCTCATCTAAGATGTGGAATTCATGGCTCTAAGCACCACAGATCTAATGTATCGCATTAACCCCGCTCTCGTGACAGGCGCACCCGATACATGCATTAAGAATTGACAATATTCATGCCACTCTCGTAGACAGAATGATCTCAGCTCACGTCACTCTCGTAGTTTAAAGCTTCGATGTATTTTGGTGGCTCTCATTGATGCAATGGCAGTAGCCGTCAATTAGTAATATAGTTCGTCGGTGGATCCCATCAAGACACGAGCCGGGCATGGTCACGAGTCCCAATTGAATCCACTAACTCCCTAATTAAGCCTATAGGAAACTCCTTAAGCCAATTGATTCCACCGACCATGGACATGATCTAAGTACGAGTTCTCCTACAAACTTTGCAAGATAAACCAAAGCACGTCCCGTTTATACCAACACAATCTAAAAATCCTAACTTTGCATCTAAATTCTAAAATCCATGGGCTAATCCATTAGCCCTCGATGGAACTATTCATGCATCATAGAAATAACAACAAAATATTCAATAGATGTAATGGAATTCATCATTGCAATAGAAAACATCAAAATCAATAGAGAGTTTAAAGAAGCGTTACCAACGCGTCGTGGAGCAATAGCAATCCAAAAAGAATTAAGAAAATAAGATTCCTTGCGCAAAATAATAATAAAAATCCATGCTTTGCCTCACAAAAAAAGCAATGGCACAAACTCTCAAAACCTAATTAAAACTAAACTAATAGTTTCTTCAAAGTTGCTCTCTGAAAATAGAGCTAAAACGTGCTTAAATACATAGGATAGAAATCCCAAAAAATCTAAGAAAATCTGGACACTTGGTCCACCAACTAGGCTGGTCGCATCGCGCTACTCGACCGAGTAGTGGAGCCTGCTCGGTCGAGTCAGCTTCAGGCTCTGCTTGCTGTTGCTTCTACTTCTGGGTGACACGAGCTACTCGGTCGAGTAGCCCCCCCACTCGATCGAGCTACAGTAGATCAGAACTTCCTCCAAAACGTTGCTCTGTTTTTTGACGACTTGGGTCGAGTAGATGAGCTGCTCGGTCAAGTTGCTTTGCTGCTCGGTCGACCTAGGGTGCCTTGTAAAAAGTTCAAAATCTTCATCTATTTGGTGCGACTCGGGTCGAGTCGGTTGTTTGCTCGGTCGAGTGGGGTGAGGCCGTTTCCTGTGTGATTTCTGCGTGTCAGCTCGGTCGAGTAGCTGATACTACTCGGTCGAGTCACCTAGGAAACTGAACTGAACTTTGCCATCTCTCGTTCTCTTCTCCTCCTCTCCTCCAATCTTCTTCCATTCCTCGACGAACTCTTATGGAGCCTTGCCAATGATGTCTTGGACGTGCCGGATGAGTCCATGTCCCAAAATAGCTCCAATTCACTCCAAAACTCCTGAAAATCCAAAAAGCTATACAACACTCAAATATGGCATTAAAAGCACGACAATATATGAAAACATGGAGTTTGGAGGTGATTTTGACATGAAATGATGCGATAAAAACATGTAAAAATATGGACACATCAAATGGTAAAGGTTTGCTTTTTGACGACTTGATCCGACGAAGGGGTCCTTCTGGTGCTGAGGGATCTTGCGTTCCTACGGCAGTTCTTGGTGCTGTCTGTTCTGTTTCTTATTCCACAGCTGAGAAGATCAGGGCGGAATGCCTCTCCTATCCGTACAGGGTACGGGTCTCGTTTCTTGACGAAAGGATCTACTTTCCTGGGGCTCGTGTGATCTGAGTGTATACCAAGAAGTTTTTGGCCAGGGCTTCGTTTCCATCTTCACCCCTTCTTTGTCCAGGTCTTGACCTCCTTACCGCTATCCCTGAGCCGGCTGACCCCTTATTCGATCCCTTAATTGGTCGGCTTCATTGTAATATGTCAATTGCACGGTTTGGCGCCGACCTTGCCGCTCTTCTTCTATTTCCATCGGATGTGGCCTATCTCCTCGAGTACATGGATTCACATCTCTTCTAGGAGAGGTAGGAAATTCTTGTTGGGTTTGCCCCGTTGGGTTGGCAACTGGAAGAACGACTTTATTTTCGTCACTTTTCCTGGGAATGCCGAAATCCTTACTTGTAGTGGAAGTTCGGGCACCAAGGAGTTGGTGTTGACTCTTTCTGAGGCCGACCGAGCATCGGTCGATTTCCTGATGGCGTTGCCTAGGGAGAAGAGATCGGTCTAGGCCCTGCTGGACAGTCTTCTCCTTAAGAACGTCATGTGGTCCCCTGGTAAAGCCGATTTTCAAATTTCGTTCTTCTCCTTAGCTTACCATGATTCTCTATTCTTCTGTGGTAATAGCGGGTCACGAGTTCAACCATCCCTATGCCGTCCACCAACTCATTCGGCGTGGATCTGGATCCTAGCCTAGAGCCTTGTTAGCAATACGTAATACTGGAAATATTCGGGACGTGAATAAAACGTGTTTAATTAGATCAATTTCAAAAGACGTTTGGTCAAACATTCGGTCAAATATGCGTAATATGGGAATAATACGTAAACGGGTTAAATCGTGTTTAATTCGTTAACCCGGATAAAAAACGCGACTAAAAATATGAATACTATCAAGATATCATTCATCCAAATGAACTTAAAAAATCAACAATATCAATATGAAATAATATGAAATAAGTTCTATATTCATGATTTAAATTGTATTCATAGTTTTAACCAAAATGACATGATCATACTATTATATTGCATGTAGCATGCACTAAACCAAAGTATGATCATTAAATCATAATTCAAAATGATTTAAAAGTGCCCCTAAAACACGTTTAAAATGCATAAAATGCGTAATACGTGAATAAAATGCGTTTTGTTCGTCAACCTCTAAAAAAGCGCATATTTTTCTGAATAATTCAATTGGACGGCCGTTTAATACGGGAACAAATTTAAACGGATTTTAAACGTAAAAAACATAAAAATTCGCGTTTTTTACTAACAAGGGCCTAGAGGGGGATGAATAGGCTAATAAAATATTCTCGTGTAACCCACGAGAAATCACACGCAGTTAAAAATACAACCAAGGTAAATAAAATGCAAGCAGAGAATACACAGCAGATTTACCCTGGTTCGGTCGCATCAACGACCTACTCTAGCCCCCAAGCAAATACTAGTATTAATATGTTCCTTCTGTACACCTATAATGGGGTCGTAGCTCCAACTCTCCACCTAAACTGTACCACACTCAACAAAGTGCAGAACCCTATCAACCTAATAAATGCGTATCTTGACTGCGACAACACGTCAAGACCATCTTGTCTAGCCCCAACCAGACAAGTCCCAAAAAATACAAAATTGGTAAAGTTTCCCCTACATAGATCGTTACTACTACACACAAATAATAGTAAAAGGGTTTAAAAAAATCTCAGTGAGTAGGCGTAGTCGTCTCTGTCAATTGGCACGGGCCAGCTCTCGTCTGGCAAGATGTAGTCATCACGTCCCTCATCTCCTCAGCAACTCAGGTTGCGGTACTCTATGATGTTGCGGCCTGGAAACTTTGTAGAGTGCGGCTGCTCCCTGATGTCAGCAATTTCGGCCCTTTTTAATCAACAAACCGAACTGCCCCGTGGTTCCTCTTGTCCTTTTTAATAGGGTTGCCTCTTCCTTTAGATTTCTGATTGATGCCACGTAAAAATATCTGACAACCAGCAAACATGCAACAAAAGAGTTAATTAATTAAGCAATTAATTACCTCTCTCTCTCTCTCTCATTTTACCCTTTGTAGCCGCAAGTTTTTTTTAAAAGTGGATTTGTGTTTGCTTGGAACTTCTAATGCCAGATGATCTTGAAACTTGTTGCTTGAGAATATTGAATGGCCTAGGGACTTGTTGCATGGAGTTGCAAAAACAATAGTTGAATTAAATTTGTTTCCTTCTCTTGTACGTGAGTGCCTTCAAATTCTTTTGATGTGGCATGCAAACATAAGCCCCCTGCAAACAAACAAAAAACCAAGTTACTGAAAGATCAATGCACTAAATAAACGATCATTAATAAAGACTCAAGAATTGTTTTGGCGCCCTTTTTTGCATGATGATTATTCCTCCTTTTGATGATCGTCTGAAGAGATTGCGGCTTCGGAATTTTTTTGGGCTAAGCAGTCAAAGATTTCGGCTTGGAAGTTGAGGTGCAGGCTTGATGCTTGCGGCTAGAGGGTATATGGTATTGCTTGGCCAAAGTATCTTTCTCCTACAAACAACCAGAGGCAAAAAATTAACCTTTTTAATTATTTTTTTAAAAAAGCACTAACCTTTTCTTAACATTGGATTAACATAGTGCACTGCGTCCCATCTTAAGCATGGAGTTTTAAAAGCTAATTGGCTCTGCACTTTTGTTTTCTCCTGCACACAACAAAAAGAAAGTGATGAATCAATTTAATTATCTATATTACAATTGAGGACAGATTTTGAATTTGTCCTATGTGGCAATGTCACATCAAGTTTTGGAGGGAAATTTTTGGGTTGAAGAGAAATTTGTTGGGAATACACAAAAACATTGAAATTATGAATAGCCTTTTAATATTAGTTATGAAAAAAAATGTTGTGCACACACAATCTCATCTTGGGAATGAACGCGAGCTGTGGGAGAATGAACGCGGGAGATGCTGCCAACTCATTGATCCGCGTTGCAAAACCCTGTAAAATTTCTATCCCATCTGCTGATATTTCAGGGGAAACTAATAATTATTGATGTTTGTTTAAAATTAGTGGGTCCAAGATTTTTAAATGAACAGTGTCCCACGAGCACGGCTTATATGTATATGGCGGGGCGCCGAAGGCGCCCGCTAAATTTTTTAACGCTGATTTATTGTTCCGCGCCTAAGGCACCCGTGTCGAAATTGTTGTTGTACGTCAAATTTGTTATTCTACGCTGAAGACACCCATGTCGAATTTGGTGTTCTGTATCGAAGGCGCATGCGCTGAATTTGTTATTCCGCGTTGAAGGAGCCCGTGCCATTTTTAACGCTGATTTGTTGTTCCGCCTGTGTCGAAATTGTTGTTTTACGTCGAATTTGTTGTTCTGTACCGAAGGCACTCACGTTGAATTTGGTGTTCTGTGTCGAAGGCGCATGCGTTGAATTTGTTGTTCCACACCGAAGGCACCCACACTGAAGGCGCCTGTGCCACTAAATATTGTAAGCTAATTTGTTTTTCTTTTAAATTTTGGCTTTGAAAAAAAAATTTCGGGGAACAACGATTTCGCAAGGGAAAATCTTAAATGAACCGTGCCCGCGGGCACGGGTTATGACTAGTATGTATATAAAGTATACCTCTCCAATATTTTAAAGCATCAGCTGCATGGAAAATATTTGAGAGCTCCAGCCGCAAGTTTCTTTCTGGGGAGTGGCGATTTTCTTGGCCGGCCCCCCCGGGGTATTTATAGGGATTATTTTAGAACCCGAGTTTGTCTATTCACAAAATTGCCTCCCAAGCTTCCGTATTGCATAGCTAAGCCATTTTTGGCTTCTTTTCATATCCAAAAATTTCTGTGACTTTCTCGTAGTCTTCCCCATTATCCACAGTCATATTTACTATCTTATAACATCAAGAGATTGATCAAATTTTCCTTTAAGTATTTACAAACTTGCCACTCCTGAAAACACTTAGCACACATGCTAAATAGTTCGTACACGTTTGTTATCATCAAACTAGAGATCCTAGATTGTTGCGTCCAACAATCTTCCCCTTTTGATGATGACAAACCAATAAAAGATTTGAGCAATTAGACATGTGTGTGTTTGAAGTGTGATGAAGGATGTAATGCATATGATTTATATAATGAATTGTTCAAGCATTACTAGCATGCACGCATGCATAATATTGCAATGAGATAGGCATGCTCCCCACTTTTCTAAGCTCCCCCCTTTTCTAATGCTCCCCCTTCAACAATAATACCATTTGATGCTAAATCTTTCCAACTCTTTTCTTTTCTCCCCTTTTTGTTATCATCAAAAGTAAAGTATTAATGAAATCAATCAAATATCAATTGCAAAAATAAAGTATTATAGATTATATCTATCACTTGCATGTCATTTTTCATAAAGTAGAAAATTCAAATTTATTGACAAAATCATAATTTAGACTTCACCACCAATGTGTAAGTGTGATAATATAAATATTGAAGTACAAATGGAGATTCAATTTTGAACATCTACCAAATCAATCCACATTTTCCATTTAACATGAATATTACCTAGGATTGATTTTTCCCACCTCATTAAAAATGAGTTCAAGGTATCAAACCCCAAAACATAGCCTATAAGGATTCTTAGATGTGGGGGTGGCATTGCTTGACGAGTAAAATACACCAACGCTAAAGATTACCCATATAGCTTAAATTGGATACTCGTGGGTAGTGTACTTGCCATGACTTGTATCCATTTTTCATACAGAGCTATATTCACGTATTTTTTTCATATTCATTTCTTTTTGTGCTCAATTTTTATTTATGCCAATACACATCATATCCCTTAGATTATTCAGTTTTTATTCATTCTACATTCACTTTCCAATATTCATAAAAAGAATATCCAAAAGTACAACAAGTTTAATATTCGTGGAAGTGAGTATGTATGTGTAGAAATCAAATTAATCTTTTCATGAAGCATGTCATGGGTACTAAATAGATTTTAACATGCACATGTAGCTATAACAATAATATAATGATTTCTACATGGGATATGAATGTACATTCAAAAAAATACCACTTATAATGAATCATAAAGAGGTATTAATTAAGCACCAATTTTTTTCGTTTTTGTTTTTTAATAAAGAACTAAAACAAACCTAAAAAGAAACAAACAAGCAAACAAATAAGCAAACAAACAAAAATTAAATCAAGCACACACAAAATCTATGAAGGTATGCAATGAAGTGCAAAGAGGGAATAGATATACCTTCGCGGCGTCATTTGACCAAGGAGCCAAAAGAATGAGACATTAAATTCAATGCTCCTTGCTAAATCTCTATCCCACCTACATGAAAGGTGTTAAGTGTGACCTTGAAATCCAATAAGGTCCACTAGTGTTAGTCCTCAAAGTTTTAGGAACCCACACTTGTTTGAACTTTATGTTTGACTTACAGTAATAGGATGTGTGACCAACACTATCACAAGTAAAGCACTTTGCATGCATATTTTTCACAATAGAAGGCACATTGTGGAATTTCTTAAAAATAGGCTTTTTAGCATTTTTAGAACCAAATCCAAGTCCTCTTCTATTATTTCCATATAATTGATTTTCAAGTATGGTATCCAACGAATGTTTACCAATTGAAAATTTTCTTAATGACAATTCTAGACTAGAAACTTTGGATTTTAATAATTTATTCACATCCACAAGCAAAATACATTTACTTATAAAAGCTCTCTTGTTTTCCTCTTCCTTCTTTTCAAAATCATCCATTTTTCTTTTCAGCTCGTTATTTAACATGCACAATTTTTTATTAAGCTCTTTAATCATATAATCCTTTTCAGTTTCAAGCTTAACTCTTGCTTAAGCATGCTAATATCATTCAATAAGGAAAGACAAGAAAGATAGGTAGCTTTTTCAGGCATGCTGGCTTTTTCTTTTTCTAGTGACACAATTTTAGCGTTACATGCAACAAGTTTCTCTTTAAGAATATCTACTTCATCAGAAATGTCACAGTTTTCTTTTTGTAATTTAAAGCTAGCATTCCTATAGTCAATCAACATGAGTTCTAGCTCATTAATCTCATTTTGCAATTCTTTACAAACATATAACAATTCAGCTATAGTGAAGGAAGTTACCTCATCCTTATTTGCCATTAAGGAGACGACAGCGGAGTGTGCTACCATCTCTTCATCCTCATCCTCAGCTTCGTTGTCCTTGTCCCAAGTTAACACCTTGGCTTTTCCTTTTTCTTTTGCAACCTGAGCTGTCTCTTGTCTGTTGGGGGATATGCCCTCAGATCATTTGTATTTGATGCAAATGAAAATTTAAGCTTAGATAGGGACTATTTTGCATTTGATGCAAACCGGATTAAAGGTGTCGTAAATAGTTTACAAAAATATTTAATATTATAAACACATGGTTAGATGACAGGATCGTCCTGCTCTAAACGCAGGTTCAAACCGCGTCAAAAACGGAGTCCAAATGCACAAGTTATAGCCAAAACAAGTCAGCCCAAACTGTTGGGCTGAACCCAGCGAAAATGGAGGCCCACCAAGCCTGAATTTTCTGGTTAGGGTTTTTTAAAACCCGGGATTTTTTTGACGGCTGGATTTTCCATCTTTGAATGGTTTTGGCTAACTTTGGACGATCAATTGGAGGGTCAAACAGACTCCGATTGACTCGCCGTTTTTTCCTATGCGTTCACCGTTGAACGCCCTTCGATTTGGTAGGTTGTACCAAGATTGAAGCTCAACGGCGAGGGAGTTAAAATTCATGGAAGTTTGTCCTTTGTGAAAGGCAAACTAACTTGATTTAATTAACTCAAATTTAATAGTCCCACATCGGTTGTGGAGAAAAGGGGAGAGTCAGCCGCCTATATAAATAGGGGCCTCCCCTTCCTCCAAACTCGTCCCAAGCTCCAGATCTGAGCAGCTCCCGTAAATGTTGGAACACGCTCGAATCTAGGCTTAAATTAATATTCTCTATCTCCCTATATTTCTGCCTTACTCCTGAGGGCTCTAGCAAAGCCACGAAGGAGTTCGGATTCGGATCCGAAATCTTGACGAAGGCTTTCACTCGCGTGAAACTTTCTTCGGCGCGTGGTTGGCTCGGCGACACGAGGATTGCTTGCCTCGGGATACGGAGCGGTTCAAGGAGTGGTTCAAGGAGCAGCTCGGCGTGAGACGGGGAGCGGCTCGGAAGACGGTGCGGAACATCTTGCCCGCCCCAGGGTTGAG
Source organism: Scilla litardierei (assembly GCA_030789695.1). Taxonomy (NCBI): domain Eukaryota; kingdom Viridiplantae; phylum Streptophyta; class Magnoliopsida; order Asparagales; family Asparagaceae; genus Scilla; species Scilla litardierei. The sequence continues at coordinate 14,606 of JAULAV010002760.1, read as the reverse complement.
ATTCCGGGTATGTTTTTAGAAGATTTCGTTTTAATTATTCGCAATAGTTTAGATCCCTCTTGAGTGGTCAGATCTACCCTGAGTTGGCAGAGATCCTGGCTAAGAGGGTCTGATTCCTTAGGGCTGCATGTTAATTAGATTAACATAATTTTTCCACTGCATTTTTTATGTCTATGTTCCGTCCGACTTAGGACGGGAATAGAGTTTTTGTGCTCTAAGGGTCCTAGAAAACCCTTCATTGTCTGCACTGCTTCGCGAAGTGTCCCTTTTTCCTGCATTTAAAACATTCAACTCTATTAGCAGAATCTTGTTCAGAAGAATTTTTGTCACGACCCGCTTCCCTAAAATGGAGGCGAGGCGCGATGAGGCCCGCTCAGGCATGGAGCTGTGAGGCTCCAGCCTGTAAAGCGTCTGGAATAACATTGAAACAAAGATAACAATAATAGAAAAAGAGGCAAATAAGTAAATTATTCATCTCAAAGTCCAGATAAAGTTCAACAACCACAGAAATGCCACCAGGCAACAAAAGAGTCCAAAAGAAAAGGCCCAGCATGGCCAACAAGGAAACAACTAACAAAATGGTGCTACTCACCGACAACAACAACAACTAACAAGGTACTGCGAAGGAACACTAGGACTGGTCACCGGTGTCATCGTACTCAATGTCAGCAACGGTATCAGGCACGAACTCCACGAACTCGCCGCCCTCAATAGCGGTCTCTGGCTCAGCAACTAACATGCGACACCCAAAGAGAAGGGGCACATGTCAGCAAAGTCTACAAGACTTTGTGCAAGGAAACAACAGAAATGTAAAAGCAACCTAGCAATTTTAAAGAGTGCATGACATGACATTTTATGCAAGAGAACATCAGTAAAGTAAACAGCAGTTTATGACATGGCATGGTTTATAGCATGGCAGGTAAAAACATGGCATGGGAACAAATACTTGGCATGGAACAAGTAAACACTCACAAGGACTAGTACAAGTATAGTAAGCACGTCGTGCACAGAGATTCCGCCCTTTGGCTAGAGAGGCTGTACGGGCCATCTCTTACGCTCAAGTGACCGTTTATCCCTACCCCTCCACGTGTATCGAGCCAGGGCTTTACCCCTGAACTTGGAATACTCGCTTCTGGATCACAAGCCAGGAGGTGTTTTTAACAAGTATGGCGTAGGGTTATGCCCGCATAGCAGGTGCCTAGTCGGAAACACAGATTTGTACAAGGATTTGTAGCGTGTGCTACGATGCAACATGCAATCAGATGACATGTAAGAATGGATGTGCATGGCAGATATTCAAATATAAATTGCGTACCGTTAAAGAAAATTAAACATGACAGGCATTGCATGACATGACATGACAACATGCAATTCTAGCTTTGTTGTCAATCTAGAATTTGAATTTGCGCCTAGACCGCTATCATTTCACGGTCTAGTCTCTTTCACGCTAAAACAAGTAATGGCCTAAAACATGGCCTAAAACAAGGTTGGCAAGTTTCACTTGCCTGGTACCGAGGTTGTCGATCGACGAGTCAAGATCGCTATTCTACGGGGAATAGGGTTTGCTGTTATGGCAAAACAGAAAATCAGAATTGAAGTTCTAATCCGGATTTGTATTGGAATCCTATAACGTCTAGTAATCCATTTTATTAGGTTTTCTAAATTATAGTGTGGATTATGGGAAATTAAGGGTAGATCACTAGCCGTTTACGAAGCGGAAGAACGAAGATCGAGACGCCTATGGATCTGTAAGTAGGAGAAAATCTCGTCGAATCCGGATTGCCGTCGTCAGATCTGAGCTAGCACGGCAACGGAAAAGAGATCCGAGGAAAAAGTTGCGGCTGAAGGGATCTCCTGTGGCTGATAAATAATGGATCTGGAGAAAGGAGAATATAGGGGAAAATCTGGAGCAAAAGGGAGAATTTTGGGTTTTAGGGTCGGCCGGCGGCCTACGGAGTGGTGCCGGCACAAAGGAAGGTAAGAGAGAGCACGGGAGGATGAAGAAAGGCAAGAGGAAGGTTGAGGGATGATTGGGGAAGAAGATCGGCTAAGAAAAGTGAAGAAAGAATTGAAAACGTATAGGGTTTAAATAGAAAGATTAAGCGGCGGCTACGACTTAACCTAGGGTTACTGGGCAATTTAGTCGGTCAGTGAAGAGTGGCTGACCGACTAGTTTGGGAACTAGTCGGTCGGTCGTCCAACTGAGACCGACTAAAAGCAAACAGAGAACAGTGTCGGTACAGGGTAGACAGCTTTAGTCGGTCTGTGTAGGCTTGTCAACCAACTAGTTTGGCAACTAGTCGGTCGGTGAATGTTCATAGACCGACTAATGGTCGAATAAGATAGACAATAAGCACTGAGAGTTAGTCGGTCTGAGAATAAACTCTAATCGACTAGTTTATCAACTAGTTGGTCGGTAGATGTTCTTTGACCGACTAACCGCAAACAGTAACTCGGCTATACAGAAGATCTCAGAATTAGTCGGTCTGAGAACAAGTTCAAACCGACTAGTTTGGGAACTAGTCGGTCGAAGAATGTGCTTAGACCGACTAAAAGTAAACCGTAACTCAGCTGAAATAATTAAGATGAACTAGTCGGTTCCTGAAGTGTTACCGACCGACTAGATTGCAATCTAGTCGGTTGGTTCTCCTTCATGAACCAACTAAGATGCACGAAAAGTGACGAATCGAAGCACGAAGCTTCGGGAAGATTTCTATGGCCTCTAGGATCAACCTAGTTCTAAAATATGGACGCTATGAAGCTCATCGTAAGAATACTTACTCCAAGCCCATCAAGATATGCAACGGAAGGTAAAAGATCAGAATAAACCGAACGAAAACGTCCGACGGAGAAAAGTACACAAGGAGAGAACATCCATAATATTTATAATAGTCATTACAAAAACCAGTCGTTACATCCTCCCCACCTTAAGAAAAAATTCCGTCCTCGGAATTTCCTAACACTCACGTGTCAGGGAACAAAAGTGGGTAACGCTCTCTCATCTCGTCTTCTCTCTCCCAAGTAGACTCTCTTGTCGAGCCGTGTCGCCACAACACCCTAACAAGATCGTCTGTCTTGTTCTGGAGTGACTTCTGATGCCTGTCCAAAATCTGCACTGGTTGCTGGTCATACGTCAGATCGGGGCGAACGGTGATCTCCGAGAAATCCACAGCGTGAGATGGATCGCTGATGTACCGACGAAGTTACGACACATGGAAGACATCGTGAACTCCTTCCAAAGATGGCGGCAAGGCTAAGCTGCAGGCTACCTCACCAACTCTCTCCAGAATGTGATTCACTCGGTCGATCCTAGAGTGTCTGAACTCCTTCCAAAGATGGCGGCAAGGCCAAGTGCTGAAAGTGTCTGATTCACTCGGTCGAGTAACAATGTCACTCGGTCGAGTGGCATATAAATGAAAGAGAGGGGTTTTTCAAAACTTCCCTGATCAGTACCCTGCTCGGCCGAGTAGGGTCTTCACTCGGCCGAATGAAATTTTCACTCGACCGAGTGGGCTGCTATTTTCACCTCCAACTCTCTGTTTTTTCTCCACTTTCTGGTTTTCTTCTCCCCGTCAGTTTCTTCCTTCTCCTGACGCCTGAGCACATTCCTGGAGCGCTCTCCTTTGCCATGGTCGTCCTCTATTCATATGATTTCATATTCTCCGTCTCCTGAAATGAAAAATATTGCCCGTTGTCAGGTTTTTTTCGACGCTTGACTCTAAACACTAATAAAGATCTAAAACAAAAATATAAGGAAAAATTCAACTAAAAATAAGATAGAATCGTCGGGTTGCCTCTCGACAAGCGCTCGTTTAAGGTCTTGAGCTCGACCCCTTAAGATACGCGATTAAAGCTCGATGTTTGGCGCATGTGAGATGCGCGCGTCAAACTTGTCGGGAAGGCCGCTTGGGTTTAGTTGTTGATTTATTTCGGTGTTCCTAGGCTCCCCTTCATCATGGGTAATAGTGGGGGATGAGTCCCCCAAGCTTGAGATTTTGACATCCTTCTTCTTGGCCGGCGGAGAAGATTTGTTGTCAGGTGGAGCTTTCTTCATATGCTTCACCGTAGAGAGCTGCATAGCTCTCTAATCTTGACGACATCAGTGTCGTCATTCTCCTCATCCGTAAGAGGCTCCGGTGGGTCTCCCATCATCTCGTCATCTTTGGTAAGTTGGCCCTCTTCGAGGCCGTCATCGTGCTTGGCCTCGATGGCAAACGACATGGCGTCGTCAATCACCTCGTCGAGGAGGTATGAAAGATCTTGGGGCCAACCCTTCATTAGGTATATGCTACTTACTTCCCCAGTGGGGGCTCCCTTTGAATAACTCTTGAGCCTTTGTCCATTTACCTTAAATGTGACACCGTCTTTTCCTTCTAACTCGAAGGCCCCTCCCGGTTGTATGTGCCTAATGGTGAAGGGTCCCGACCATCGTGACCTAAGCTTTTCAGGAAAGAATCGAAGTCTAGAATTAAATAATAGGACCTTGTCTCCAACCTTGAAGTCCGTAACGGTGATGCGTACGTCATGGAGAATTCTGGTTCTTTCCTTGTAAATCCTAGAGCTCTCATAAGCATGCCGTCTAATCTCGTCAAGCTCATTGATGTCTAGGAGTCGTCGCAATGTCGCGCTCTTGTAGTCATAATTTAAAGTCTTGATTGCCCAATAGGCACGATGCTCCAACTCTACCGGTAAATGGCATGCTTTCCCATAAACTAGCCGGTATGGGATAGTGCCAATGGGAGTTCGAAAGGCCGTGCGATATGCCCATAGTGCGTCATTCAATTTCATGGACCAATCCTTCCTAGATCTATCGACGGTCTTCTCTAGAATTTGTTTAATTTCTCGGGTTGACACCTCCACTAGTCCACTCGTATGAGGGTGGTATGCCATACCGATTCTATGATTCACCCCATACTTCTTTAGCATGGCCTCGAACTTGCTTTCTATGAAATGGCTTCCTCCATCATTTATTAAAGTTCGTGGCACTCCAAAGCGTGGGAATATTTTTTTCTTGAAGAATTTGGATACCACCCTCACATCATTGGTTGGGGTTGCAATGGCCTCTACCCATTTCGAGACGTAGTCAACGGCCAATAGAATATACTTGTTTCCTTTACTTGATGGAAAAGGCCCCATGAAATCCACTCCCCAAAAATCAAATAGCTCAATTTCCATAATGGGTTTCAGTGGCATCTCGTTCCATTTGGATATGTTTCCTATCCGTTGGCATCTATCACAATACTTGACAAAGTCATGTGTGTCTTTGAACATGGTTGGCCAAAAGAACCCGCACTGCAATATCTTCGCGGTGGTTTTGTAGGCGGTGTGATGTCCCCTACAAGGCATATCATGGCAATGTGAAATGATAGACGTGACCTCTTCCTTTGAAACACACCTCCGAATAATACCATCTTTGCATATCTTGAAGAGATACGGGTCTTCCTAGAAATGATTGCTGACTTCGTGCATGAACCTCCTTTTTTGTTGCGTGGCCATCCCACATGGTTTTATTTCGTATGCCAAATAGTTCACATAATCTGCATACCAAGGCACTTCTCCGGGTCTGATGGCGAATAGCCTCTCGTCAGCAAAAGTGTCATCAATCAGTAGGCTATCATCCCTTCGTCATGAACAATTCTAGACAAGTGATCCGCTACAACGTTGTCCGTGCCTTTCTTGTCTCTGATTTCCAAGTCAAATTTTTGCAATATTAGTATCCATCTTATTAGCCTTGGCTTGGCTTCCTTTTTGCTCAATATGTATTTCAATGCCGCATGATCGGTGTGCACAATCACTTTGGATCCAAGGAGGTAAGAGTGAAACTTCTCAATGGAGTTGACAACCGCCAAGAGCTCCTTTTCAGTGGTAGTGTAATTCCTTTGTGCCTCGTCTAGAGTTTTGCTTGCATAAAATATTGCATAAAGCTTTTTATCCTTCCTTTGTCCTAGTACTGCTCCAATTGCTTGGTCACTTGCGTCGCACATTATCTCGAAAGGAAGATTCCAATCTGGCGGTTGTATGATGGGGGCGGAAATGAGAGCTTCCTTCAGTGTATTGAAAGCTTGCAAACAATCTCCTGAAAAGATAAATGGAACATCTTTAGCGAGTAAAGCAGTAATAGGACGGACAATTAGGGCAAAGTCTTTGATAAAGCGGCGGTAAAATCCCGCATGACCAAGAATTCCCCTAATGCCCTTGACATTAATAGGAGGGGGGAGTTTTTCGATTATCTCAATTTTCGCCTTATCAACCTCGATCCCTCTAGATGAGACAAGATGCCCAAGAACTATCCCCTTAGTGACCATAAAATGGCATTTTTCCCAGTTAAGAGTAAGTTTATTTTGTTGGCATCTTTTAAGGACTTTCATAAGATTGGCCAAACATGAGTCAAACTTGCTACCATAGACAGAAAAATCGTCCATGAAGACTTCCATGATGTTTTCAATATAATCCAAAAAGATGGATGGCATGCACATTTGAAAGGTGGCTGGGGCATTACAAAGTCCGAAGGGCATTCTACGGTAAGCGTATGTGCCATAAGGGCACGTAAAAGTAGTCTTTTCTTGGTCATCTTCATGTAAGGGAATCTGAAAGAATCCCGAATACCCATCCAAATAGCAAAAGAGATGCTTAACAAGGCATTCTAGCATTTGGTCAATAAAGGGTAATGTGTAATGATCTTTACGGGGGGCTTTATTCAATTTCTTGTAACCAATACATATCCGCCATCCCGTGACGGTGCGTATGGATATAGGCTCTCCCTTATCATTTTTTATGACGGTCATCCCCCTTTTTAGGGACGACATGAACAGGGCTAACCCATCTGCTGTCAGAAATAGGATAAATGATATCGGCTTCAAGCAGTTTAAGGATCTCCTTCTTAACCACCTCATTCATGTTAGGATTTAACCGCCTTTGAGGCTCTACGGAGGTGGCTTTAGTGTCTTCTAGGTGGATTCTGTGCGTACAAAGCCTAGGGCTTATTCCCTTGAGGTCAGAGATGGTGTAGCCTAGGACATCCTTATGGCTCCTAAGGACATCTAAAAGTCTCTCAAGCTGGTGGTGGTTGAGGTTAGCATTAACAATCACCGGGTAGGTGAGTTTATCTCCCAAAAAAGCATACCTTAAGTTTGCAGGTAATTGTTTCAGTTCTACCTCAGGGGGGGCTGTACCCCTACCTCCTCTTCATGTGAAAGCATGGCAGCTTCTGTCACATCTGTGCTCAGTTCCCACTCAGAGAGTCGGCTCTCGTATACCGGCTCAGATTCGCTTTTCGGCAAGGAGGGTGCATCGGAGTGGATGCTGCACAACTCTGCTCTGAAGTCAGTGGGACTACCATTTTCCTCAGGTTTACACCTGAAATCAAAAGATAAGTCAGTGCGTTCATCAATGTTGAAGAGATGATCGTCAAGTGCATTTCCCTGAACCTTGACATGCCAAATGGCTCATCAAAAGTACAGACCTCCCCAGTGTAAGCTTCGCTACTTTCCCTTATTCCGGGCCAAGTCGTTTGGCTCACTTCGAAGTACAACTATCGTCCTTCACGTTAACTCTAATGTCACCCTCGATAGTCCCTTCCGGAGAAATTTGATCAATAACAAAGCTAGCAAATAGATGTTCAATGGGGTCCTCTATGTCGATGACCAAAGTCCCTGTAGATTGGACCTCATCCATAAGTTCATCCAGAAGAGCTGCAAAGTGTCATCATATTGCGGGCTTAAGTCTGTTCTCATCATCGTGTCTCCCATATTACATGTTTAAAATTCTATTGGAAAATCTGGAAGAGCACGTCAATTTAAGCCTTAGAGTAAAAATAAAAATGGAAGAAAGATAGAAGGTGAGATACGGTCGGGTGAGCAAAATAAAATACCGTCGCCTCCCTGGTAACGGTGCCAAAAACTTGATCGCGTCCGGATACACACCCGAAAAACGGCTGTAGTCTTATCGTAAGCACACGGTGAAGCGGCGTGCGGGTATCAAACACAGTGAGGAAAATTGACAGTACTCTATCTTGATCACCTAGCTATTGATGGTCGAATGGAATGTTTTCGAGAATGTTGTCATAGTCGTTTAAATAACAAATAGAATTCTATATAATAAAAGCGTCTAGGGCTAGGGAATCCCCACTACGGATCGTCACTTATCCTTGTGGATCGTGAATCTCAATGTTGCATGGCTTGAATTGAGGTGAACTAGTCGTAACTGAATATAGAACCAAGCTCACTCGCGCTATTGCCGGTCTATAGCAACCTAGATTAGGGCCCACTCTTGTACAAACCCTAACCTAAGCCACTAGCATGAAGATCGACATCATCGTCCAATCGCACCTCGAGCCCACTCTCGTGCAAACTTGAGCTACGATCTAGGTTATGATAGTCCGTATTCGTCCAATCTCTTGCAAACGAATATGAGTATAGATTTATAATAAAAATCCTAGCTTTGGTCCAATCTCTTGCAAACCAAGTCTAGAGAATCTCGATTATAAACCTAAATCAAATATCTAGGCCTTCCCATCGATTGAAATCCAATCTCTTGCAAACTCCAATCAATGGAAATTCCTAGCTATTTGTAGTAAATCAATCATAACCTAACCATCTATCAATCCTAGCAACAATTCAATTCATTCATCACAATTCTAAGATCTGATCCATAGGGTTCATCCCCATGCCCTAGAACGACGGAACTACTCACAATTAATCATAGCAGTCACAGAAATAACGAAAAAGATCATAGAGCAATTCATTATTGAGAGAAAACAATTCATAAAAACTAGAAATTTAGATAGAAAGAATAAACCAAATTGCGGGTCTTTGATATCCAGCTGAGAATTACAATAAGAATAGCCGTCAAAATTAACTTCAAGTCTCTCCTAAAACTAGGAATAAAACTAGCCTTAAATACAAGTCAAAATCGTCTAGGACATCCTGACAGATTTGCCCCTGACATAGCCCAGAACCCTAATTCGCGATACAGTCGGACTGCGCCACTCGGCCGAGTGGCATATGTCACTTGGCCGAGTGACATACCCAAAGAAAAAACAGAGAAACTGGGGTTTTTGGGGGTCTGTCGCTCTGTCACACTCGGACGAGTGGACTTCTTCACTGGGCCGAGTGAGCTTTCTTGCTCGGCCGAGTGGGTCTTCTCCAAATTCCTGTAAGTTGGCTGAGTTTTCAGGAGAAAAACCATGTCATACTCGGGCGAGTGGATTTCTTCACTCGGCCGAGTGAGATTTCTCACTCGCCCGAGTGGACTTTGTCTCAATGTGCTCCCGTATCCGTTGTACTCGGCCGAGCACGTTCCTTCACTCGGCCGAGTGAACTGTCTGTTCGGCTGAGTGAGCTACTTCTGTGGTTCTTTCTTCTCCTCCTCGTCTCCTCGTCGATTCTATCGAACTTCTTCCTCTTCCGCTCATCATCTAGCGCTGCTAGCTCCTCAATAAGGCCATGTGTGATGCTCCGGTGTGTGTGAAAGTCCCTTGATCTCATTTTTGCTCCAGATCGCTCCATATTTCCTGAAATACGACAAAAACAAGAAATAGTGAAAAGCAACGTGATATCGTCGAATAATAGTGAAAAACGCAATATAGGCGATCGAAATGACATGCAAACATGCAGAAAAAGGTGTAAAATAAGGAGCGATCAATCATACTCTTGATTCACATTTTTGTACATTATATTAGATATAGATTCTAGTTATTGTTTTCTTTAAATGTGAAAATTCATAAGTGTGGACTTGTACATCTTTATATCTTCCAATTACTTATGTGATCTAATTTTGTATATTATGTCGACATGATGTCTAATGAAACGGCCTACATTTAGGCATGCATATTGGAAGTTGAGGATATGGCTACTATCCATGCCTTTCTCAATATCATTGCTACTCGGATTAGAGGACAAATCTATTGGACCCTTACTTGGCTCCAACTGATTTACTCCACCAACACATGGTATGCAGGCATGGATTGGCATCCTCTATGGTCGTAATACTGAGCTTTAGGACAAGATAGATTTCTTAGCGTTTGGAATAGCATTAATCCCACTTATAGAGAGTGCCCTAACAAGGCAAAGGCCATCTAGGAGCTTGATGATTTACCTAAAAATGAGGTCAACATCACTATTCAACATGAGGTTAGGGACATTGTTGATGCTGAGTTGAGAATAATATTGTTGATGATGCTACTCCTTTGCATAATAAGGCAAAATCTCCATTTACCGATTATCCCATTGCTTTTAACGTAAGAATGTTGTTGCCATGATGGATGTTACAGGAGATTATTGGATATTGGTTTACCTAATATGTGTTCTGATGATGAATAAACAAATTGCATGTATTAGCATGATCTATGCAGATGTTGGAAATAAGTGGCAAGGTGTCAAAATATCATAGAATGGATTTATCATCTCACGTTAAGAATGATGATGATCATGTAAGGACCGTCTACCATGCAATACTAACAACAAACACTCCAGGAGGGGGGTGAATAGAGTAATGACAAAAAATTGTACAATTAAAATTTAACTTGCAAATGCGAAATAAAAAATACAAGAGGAATTAATCAACACAATCAATCCAAACGCAAACACAAGATATTACCCTGGTTCCCCAAACTTGGGTACGTCCAGCCACACCAATAGTCACTATAATTTCCACAAAGAGAAGTGAATACAATCCCACAAAGAGATACCTCATGCAGAGGATTTTGTCCTACACAAGAACCAAACCAACCCTACACAAGGGTAAACTTTCACACAGAGAATTAGGGTTAGTCCTACACTAGGACACCAAACTCCTACAAAGAGAGTAACTCCCACAAAGAGAGTATCTAATTCCCACAAAGAGAATTAGGGTTTCAATAAAACACAAAGTAAAACAAATACTCGTACATATGCCTTGAGATGAACTTACTCATTAATAAATGCAAGGCATGGATGAGGATTTCCAAGTGATGAGAATAACTTGAAAGCACTTGGATGATTTTCCTTGAGCTTGACTTCAATGCATGAAGGAGAGAATGAGCTCTAAGAGGGAAATGAGAGAGTTTGAGAGTGGCTTAATCAATCTCTAAAGATTTGCAATAGTTCCAAGAATTTCTAATAAACTCAGCCATCTCATATATATATATATATATATATATATATATATATATATATATATATATGAACACTATATGAACTCTCAAAACCCAAGGATAAAGCCAAAAACAAAAAGCTGTAACGGCTAGAATCAGGGCAAAAACGTTAGCGACAGTCGATTGATGATCATCTGACAGTCGACTGACCAACGACTAAATAAATCCCAACGGGTATAACCTAAGCCAGGACAGGCGACTGTAGAAGACTACACAGGCGACTGTATAATGGATAGGGGACTGTAAATCCTTCAGTAGACGATTGCTGCAGGGGATGGAAATAAAACAGAGAGATGCAACTTACGCACTGTATTTATACAGACGACTGATGGCCACAGTACAGGCGACTGTAAAATAGACAAGCGACTGTAAAAACTACAACAGTCGACTGACTTGTAAATTGGGATGAAGACCAGAAAATGCAAGTTGCACACAGACGACAGTAGAACAATTAACATGCGCATGTTGGAAGACATGCGACTGTACATTGACCTTTAGTCGACTGTTCCATAAGCTCAAGTAATAGTCAATAAAAGTTTGACTTGAGCAGTGCACTATAGTCGACTGTAGAAGGTTCGACAAGCGCCTGGAATCACCCAGTCGCCTGTAAGACCTTCATCAGTCGCCTGTTGGAGAGCCAAAAAATTCAGTTTGAGTTTAAGGCATGGTGAACATATTGGGATGATTTCCATGATAATCATGAGGCTCACTAAGATGGAAAATGCATATGCATGAATGAGTTAATCCATCTATCAAGGAATTAAATTAAACCTAGACTCAAAAAGGAGAAAAGCAATAAATAAAATATTACATGGATTACATTGCTTTCCTTAGAGTCTATGGATTCAACCTTGATACTCTCCATCATCTCCAAGTTTTGGCACCCCTTGAGTCCAAGCTATGGCATTGCTCCTCTCGACGTCCATCCTTGCACCAAGTGTTTAGCCTCCAAGAATGATATTCTTGAAATGTTAACTATGAGACTAAAACAAGAGAGTCATTAGCAATAACATAATATTGTGATCATTATCAAAATAACATTGGTATAAATCACCAATACTCAACAATCTCCCCCTTTTTATGATGACACACATTATGTAAACATAAAGAAAATAAAGCACAATGCTAATGAGCTCCCCCTACTTATATGCACCAATTGTAAAATGAGATACACAATTATAAATACTCATTATACCAATTGAAATAATGAGAGACAATGTTGACAGATAATAGTCATGGATTACATAAACCAATTGTAATAAGTATATAACATGCATACATGAATAGTTTACATAATCCCACACATCTCTCCCTTAGATATATCTATCTCTCTTTCCAAAATGCATATGTATGATAAACATGCTTTATATAATGCATATATCTCTCCCCCTTGTCATTGTCAAAAAGGTGGACATCAATAATATCCCCGTTGACATCCTAATTAAAGATGTGACAATGTGCAATAGATAAAGAGATGTATGATACCAAATTGTAAAATTTAGTGGGTATCAATCACTATCGCATGCTCCCCTTAGATCATAGAAATGGTCAATTTTTTGACTTCTAGGATCTAATACCAATTGTAAAGAAAGATATGAAATATCTTTTAAAGATAATCCTCTTTACAAATTGTAAATAATACTTGGAGCCATGGGCCTAAGCGTATCAAAGCATATATATGGAAAAAAATCAATCACATTGATACACATGACATTGCCAAAAGGAAATATAACATGAAATATGTTGGCAATATCAATGGGTTGAGTTTGAAACCAACATAAGCAATTGTTAAATGACACCAATTGAAACAATGACCCCAATCAAAAATAACCCGAAATGAGAGTTAAAATATGTTTTAAAATATTTTAAACACATACCATAGTAACTCCCCCATTGATATACATATGGATCAATAAATGCATGTATGCCGATGTATTTTCCAAGGTCCCTATCTTCATGAAAAATAAATTTGAAAACATTTTCAAAATCATGAAACACATATAAACACTGGGTATACTAAAAATAGACATTAAGCATAATACCCATGCAATATGCATGTGTGTGAGGAACCTAAACATTAGGGAGCCAAACCCAACGGGAGTTTGATTTCCTAATGTAATCACATGAGGTGATCACATCCCTAACTAGAGAGTTGATGTATCTATCCCTCTCTTGCACATTACACTTAGTGGAAATCCATAAACTCAAGGATTCCTAGGCAAGGGTTTTGCCTTAGCAAGAGGCGTGGATGTGACATGCTTAGGTGTAGAAAATATTTTTTTAGCATGCATAAAGTGAGGATTTTGCTTCTTAGAAAAAAATGAAGAGTTTTCATTTCTCCTCACCACATTGTGATTTACATGCTTTTTGTTGGTGTTAATGTTATATAAGAAAGCATGGTGATTCTTCTTAGGTGCTTTTGCAATATTTCTTGTATTTTCACCAAAAGAAGAAATAGAGGTGGGTTTGGTAACCACCTTTGGAGTGTATCCCAAACCCCCTCTATGGTTTGTCAGATGTTGTTTTTCAAGCAAACTGTGGAGTGAATCCATAGCATGAACAAAGCTAATAAGCTTTTGGGATTCCTCTTCGCATTTCAACGTTAGTTGTTGAATGCAAGTTTCTAAGCTAAGGTTTTGAGCTACTAATTTATTATTGGAAATGCTCAATTCTTTAACTTGAGAGAGAAGTGTGTCTAAGGGTTTTGCTACAGAAAATTAAAGCTTAACCTATTCTAAAAATCTGTTACTATTTATACAAAACGGTTTGGGTTCAGGTTTTACAAGAAAACCAACCCGAAACCCATTAATTCAAGTCAAATAAGAGTCTGCCGACCTACCGCTCGGTCGAGCGCAGTGCTCGCTCGGCCGAGCGGTGCCTTTTGTAGTGCTCCATTTGGTGCTCGAGAAGGGGCCGCTCGGTCGAGCGAATTAAGCTTCAAAAATTCCAGAGCCCAAGTCTTGCATTTATTGGGCTCCTCTGATGACTAGCTCGGGCGAGCGAGCTGGTCGCTCGGCTGAGCGGGCTTGTCGCTCGACCGAGCACCCCGAAGAAGGCCTTGGCTGCTCCTTAGCATGTCATAGCTCAGCCGAGCGCATCATGTGCTCGACCGAGCGATTTGGCATGAATCCCAAAGTTTCTCCTTCTCTCTCCATTCTCCTCTTCTCTTCTCCTCTCTTCTTCTACTCCTCTCCCTCACTTCTTTGGCCTCCTTGGGTCATCGTGGCTAGGGGAAGCAAGCTTTGACGTCAATGTTGTACCTAAAACCCCATATCGCTCCGAATCGTGCTGAATTCCCTGAAAACACATAAAACATCGAAAGGATCAAGAATATCGAGAAAATCACGATATAATACGAAAATATGGATTTGGACGATCGAAACGACATAGGAATGCATGGTAAAAACATGGAAAATATAGACACAACAAAATCCCCCAACCTTACCTCTTACTCGTCCTCGAGGAAGACGAATAA